>BLKR01006994.1:0-46000 GCA_011170035.1 Teleogryllus occipitalis | reverse complement strand
CGCAGAATTTCACAATATTTTTTCATTTTATACGAAAAAAATCAGTCCAACTACAATTATGCAATAGTAATTAGATATACTGTTTTGTTTATCTGACATCGTATTGACAAATGACGATTACAATGCGTCTTTTCACTTAGACATAAGAAAACATAAAATATTAGAATTCTCGTATGATTCAGCAACGAAATAGTAAAACATAAAGTTTTGAATGCACCACGGGCGTTACTAGATATTTTTGCCCCTCAGGCGACTTCCAATCCCTCGTCCAGAGACCCTCGGGTTTGGAAGTCATCCTCGGAGAAAAAACTTCTACTTAACGCCCTAGATACATAAATAACTATTTTAGCTCGGATAAGGCAGTGACTAATTAAATTTTCGTTTCCTTTTGTATTTCGGAACAGTTTGCACAAGCGTCTACACTTATCAGCAACTAGCTGACCCGGCGAACTCTGTTCCGCCTTAACAGAGAACTCCGTTCCGCCCAAACATACGAAAACCCGTGAAATCACGCGAAAACGTGCGAAATCACGCGAAAACATGCGAAATCACGCGAAAACGTGCAGAAACGTGCGTTCTCATACAGGAACGCTGTCGAACGGGATAAACAGTATCCTATGTCCGTCTCCTGGCTCTAAGCTTCCTGCTCACCAAATCGGTACAGCCGTTCTTGAGCTATAAATAGTGTAACTAACACGACTATATATAGATATAACGGCGAACGAAAGGCGGCTTTCATTATCGCCTTCTGTTATCAGTGCGGCGTTACAACAATGGGTTATAACAGGCAACAATGACCGCTAACATGCGAAATCACGCGAAAACGTGCAAAAACGTGCGTTCTCACACAGGAACGCTGTCGAACGGGATAAACAGTATCCTATGTCCGTCTCCTGGCTCTAAGCTTCTTGCTCACAAATTTTCAGCCTAATCGGTACAGCCGTTCTTGAGTTATAAATAGTGTAACTAACACGACTTTCTTTTATATAAATAACTAGCTGACTCGGCGAACTCTGTTCCGCCTTAACAGCCGGTCCCATCTTTTTCTCGCGTCGCACTCACTGTGAGAAACTGTACTATCCTTGTTGCACTCGTGATAATAAAGCAATTGCAGATTTGTGTTTTTCTCTCAAACAAAGAAGAATTTCAAAAAAACGTTCTGATATTAAATAGATAATTAAAAAATCTATTACGTAGCAGAGCGTTTTTTTGGAATTGATTTTTGTTTAAGAGAGAAATACAAAGCTGTAATCATAGGGACCGGCTGTTAAAGGCAATAAATAAGCAGATTTTGAATTTATTAAGTTAAATTGTTTATTAGAAAATACAAATAAAAAAATTAAGTAGATTAATCATTCATTATTGTTCCTGTATTTTGGTGCATAGGTTGCACTCTTGAGTTAAGTACCTTGTGATACACGACATTTTTTGTTTTATTATCAGGCGCAAAAACAAATCACGCAGATGATCTTCCGACCCGTGAACATGCCACATATAATTGACCATGGGAAAAACATGGATATTCTAGATTCAAACCACAAACTTTCAAGGATTAGCCTTGTGATTTGTTGATGGTCATGGCGAATGCAAGACGGATTGGAAATTGAAGTCTTTTAAATTGAAACGTCATATAGCTATCATTATCGCCTTCTGTTACGTTGGCGTAACAACAATGGGTTACAACAAACAACAATGACCGCTAACATGCGAAATCACGCGAAAACGTGCGTTCTCACACAGGAACGCTGTCGAACGGGATAAACAGTATCCTATGTCCGTCTCCTGGCTCAAAGTTTCCTGCTCACCAATTTTCAGCCAAATCGGTACAGCCGTTCTTGAGTTATAAATAGTGTAACTAACACGACTTTCTTTTATATATATACTAGCTGACCCGGCGAACTCTGTTCCACCTTAACAGACGGTCCCATCTTTTCTTCGCGTCGCACTCACTGTGAGAAACTGTACTATCCTTGTTGCACTCGTGATAATAAGGCAATTGCAGATTTCTGTTTTTCTCTCAAACAAAGAAGAATTTCAAAAAAAACGCTCTGATATTAAATAGATAATAAAAAAATCTATTACGTAGCAGAGCGTTTTTTTTTTTTTTTGGAATTGATTTTTGTTTAAGAGAGAAATACAAAGCTGTATTAATAGGGATCGGCTGTTAAAGGCAATAAATAAGCAGATTTTGGAATTTATTAAGTTAAATTGTTTATTAGAAAATGCAAATAAAAAAATTAAGTAGATTAATCATTCATTACTGTTCCTGTATTTTGGTGCATAGGTGAAATATATATGGGTATAACGTAAGTATATAATAGGTGTAGTATATATAGATATAACGGCGAACGAAAAGCGGCTATCATTATCGCCTTCTGTTATCAGTGCGGCGTTACAACAATGGGTTACAACAGGCAACAATGACCGCTAACATGCGAAATCACGCGAAAACGTGCGTTCTCACACAGGAACGCTGTCAAACGGGATAAACAGTATCCTATGTCCGTCTCCTGGCCCTAAGCTTCCTGCTCACCAACTTTCAGTCAAATCGGTACAGCCGTTCTTGAGTTATAAATAGTGTAACTAACACGACTTTCTTTTATATATATAGATGTATATATGTGTGTATATATATATATATATATATATATATATATATATATATATATATATATATATATATGTATATATATATATATATATATATATATATATATGTATATATATATATATATATATATATAGAGAGAGAGAGAGAGAGAGAGATAATTTATATAAATAAAAGACAGCACCGTATGTGCCGCCTGCTAACCAACAAGAAAATCTCAAATGATTGTACAAGATCATCATAACCCCCAAAAACACTATTCTCTTTCAATAGAGTCCACGTTCTTTGCTTAGCATGGTACTGCACTGGAGCGCCATTAGAAAGTTTTGCATTCGGCGCGGCGGTGTGATTTACGCTATTTGCTGCAAAAAACTCGCCTGGGTTGGGACCACCTTTCTCATTACAGCTCGTATTGCGTCTCGCCTGTACTTTTGAGTGGTGGTCAATTCCGACCGATCCTTCGACTCCACTCAATCAAATATCTAGGACTAAATTTTGATACGAAAACTGCAATGGAAATACCATATAAATACAAAAACACATCAAGCAAAAATGAATATCCTCCAACTAAAACCACTAATTAATTTCAAAAGTAACATCTCTCTAAATGTGCAATAGCCTTATACAAACATCTTATCCGACCTGTCATAACGTATGTGTGTCAAATGCCTCGAGAAACAACCTAAACAAAATCCACATCGTTCGAAATAAATAACTCATAACAATTACACAGGCCCCATGGTTCGTTTCAAATCTACAGTTGCACAAATAATTAAATCCCCCATACATAATTCTATTCATTACCAGTCTACTCATACATCAACCAATACGACGATCTACCCATTTCAACATGCTCACATTCCAAATTCCCGTTCAAGAATTAAAAAACAGGTTCCCAATTCCAGCTTTTTTACTTTCTCGTATACGTACGTATATACGGAGTAATGTATGGAGAAAGATATGTAATGCTGCGCAAAAAAACGGCGAATTTTCGACAGAAAAAAATTCATTACCGGGCCGTGAAAACAAAAAAGTGGATAAATCTAGTTGCTAAATTAAGAAAACAAAATTCGCTAACACGTGGAGTAGCCAGAATCTCTGTTTTATGGGTCCTTCATGCCCAAAAACCAATGTAAAGCAAAACGTCCGTCCGTCTGTCATATTTATTTACAATAATGTCCGTCTATCATATTTACAATAATTTGTACAAAAACTTGTAAATGTGATTAACTGCACCCAGAATTGTTGTGTATATAACACGTGTTCCTTTTAGCATTATTTTAAATATGAGTTGTTTACCTTTGTCATATAATTCAGCCCTGAGGATGGAAATAAATTTTCCGAAACGTCGGCAAACAACCAGCTTGTAGTTCCTTTTTACTTCTGACAAAGCCCCGTTAACCTCCCTTCAATGTATTTATTATAGTTCATTTCCAATGCATAATGATGAGGATGATGATGATGTATTGAATACTCTGTTAAAATGATTTCTTACAGGAAGTTTCCAAACTGAGTTTGAACGTCTTTTAAATTGTTGGAATTCTACCCTCACATTCTATTAAGAAATAGAATAATTCCAGAAACCGAGACGACAGACTGTATTGTTAAATTACTTCATGTTCTTCCACGAAGTAGAAATTTAGGAAGTCCAATCAGGCCCATTTCTCCCCTTGAATTAATAAGTATGTTTCGTAAATTCCGAGACGATTTATGGCATTGCTTCATTCTGTTCTCTTAGAATCCACAGCAGGATGATTAGAATGCATTAGTGTCACGAAGTGTGTTATTTGCGTGCACGAATCCCACAATCGAATCGCCTTTCGTTGCCGCAGTGTAATTCTCATCGACTTAGCTCTAACCGAATCGAGGTCAGATTATTTTGCGTCAGTTGGTTCTTTATTTCTATTTTGCTGATATAGATTTTCAAGTGTAATGTCTTTAAAAATATAGACAATAAAATATTTTAATTAAATACTTTAGGTTATTGGTTGAATTATTGACTGGATTACTTAAAAGAGTGCATTTAGGAACCAACAGCAAGGTATGTTTTTTTTAAATCAATGAATAATAGAATTAATTTAATACTATGTCAATAAATCATTTGTTTTCAAAATATTATGTACCCATTCATGTACTGTTTATGTACTGCATTACTCAATGACGTAATACTATATTTTGAATTCAATCTATTGTCCTGATGAGAGAGTAATGAAGTTCAGTCAGCATGCAAGCCAACTTAATCGTGATATTGACCGTCTCTTCACGAAAAATTACAAGAGAATTAAATTACTTGGCGATAGAGTATTTAAAATTTACCATTATAATTTTTCAAAACTAAATGTATTATCAACCACACCCGAATTCAGCGTGTTGTCAAACTCGTAATATATCCTTCCTGTCACATTACCTAGTATAATTATCTATTTGATGTCGAAAACATTCGGTACAAGATGCTCTAATCCCGAACTTCGGTGGGCCATTACCAATATACCCTTTGTGCCGTACATTAAATAACTCGACGAATCGATGTTTGAATGACCGAATGGTTCATTCGGTCATTCTATTCCAAAGAGAAGGAAGTTTTTAAAAATTTGGATTTTTGTACGCAGTTGCGATTGTACGATCTTTCAGTTAAATTCACTTGTTTGTCATCATTGCCTTTTTACTCTGTAATGGGGCTGAGTTAGTTCTGTAGTTACGTGTGGCATGTCCAGCTCCATCACAGCTTCCTTAAGTTGCGCTAA
Organism: Teleogryllus occipitalis; assembly: GCA_011170035.1. Lineage (NCBI taxonomy): Eukaryota > Metazoa > Arthropoda > Insecta > Orthoptera > Gryllidae > Teleogryllus > Teleogryllus occipitalis. The sequence continues at coordinate 40,648 of BLKR01006994.1, read as the reverse complement.
CTTCAACATTTTTATGATTTATTATTACGTAAAATAATTTATGTCTTCCAGCCTTTCCCCCATAGTCGTTAGTATTAACCTTCAACTTCAACCTGCACTGAATATTAACACACACACACACACACACATAGCGCTCGGCCGAGACTATTCGATCATCAGATAAAATCAACGAGCTAGAATATACTACATAGAGTGATTGATCCTTACAGTCCCTAGATACAGAGAGTAGCGCATTCCATTGTTGCACCAATCCCGCTGTTTTATGTCCAGTTGTCAGGAAAATTGAAATCGTGTGATATTCTGTGTTGAGAGCCATGAATATATCCCAAACCAATATTAATATTATTTTTTAAAATAAAAGTTCCAATAATTCCTTTTTATAAACAGTCATAAGCCACATTTATTAAAACCAAATGATTATTCCATTACAATGGTGATTATAAAGATAATGGAGACACAACTTGTCCTCTGAAACGTTGCCACATTGTTTCTTGTTTCAAGATACCATTGTAATGGAATAATCATTTTGTTTTAATCAATGTGGTTTGTGAATGTCTATAAAAAGGAAATATTGGAACTTTTATTAAGAAAAACCTTTTTAACAGACAGCCTATCAATATTAATATTGTTGAAAACTTTCATAATGCCACCAATTGTTATAATTTTCCTTCAGTTTTCAATTGATTTTTCCTATCAACTCCTCCTTAGTGCCCAATCATTAGCTGCGATTCATCCATCTTAGGAGGCAGTAGGTATCGATCCCGATGTTTATTTACATCTAGCACGTTTTCCCATTGCCTTATTCAAACAGTGTACGAAATATTGAAAAGATTTGGTGATCCATTCGAAAAAGAAACAAATGAAATTATTCAACGTACTACTCCAGAGAACAGATAAAAATAGAAAATACGTTTGAAGACAATTTCAAAAGTTGTGTAAGGATCGAAGCTACATGTTAGAAGAAGATACAACACAAGTAAGAGATAAACCATATACAAGTGCAACTAATTCATTAATAAAATCATTAAATAAGGAAAATAGCAATGTATCGAAACTACAACAATAATTTTGATGGTTCAGGTAATATGTATTTAATAAGTAATTCATTAAATAAACCGGTAAGTTACGAGTTTTGGTTAAGTGCATTTTCTATTTATTCATATTTGTACTGTATTAATCCTTTCTTGTAGAGTTTAACCTCCTTGATTCTAACATGGCAGACGGTCTTACATAAGTAAATAAAGAATTAAGATATCAATGTAGTAATTGAAATCATTAGAAATAGTCATACTAAATACCACTCATGGTTTGGGAAATTTGCAGATAAATCCCCTCCTCGCTTCTCCCCTCGTCGGGGATTTATCTATAATTTACAAAGCACTCGTGGTATTACTTAGGATAATTTAATGATATTCACACTACTGGATTTTTTGTTGATTTTTCCCTGACACGCTTAAGAGTAGTTGGTTTTCTGAAATTATGTTCTTTTTTTATGTATTTATAGCATAAATATGTATCATAAATGTTTTAAAGTTATGTAATATATCAATCCTCTTGAGATATGATGGTTTTATTACTTTTTTGCTTCTTAGAGTGTTCATTCACAAAGTTAAATCTTCAACTTTTTTGTCTTTTTAATTCATAATACGTTGTAAAGTTTTGATTATTAAGTTGTCTCATTAATTATTACATTTATTAAGTTTTAAAGTTATGAATTATTAAATCGTTTTAACATTTTTTTCTACTTACGGTCTAGTGAATGATTTTTAATTCGCCAAACATACTTCGGATATTTTTGCTCCTTTACTACTAATTATAACCTATTTTTACTATTTGATCTAAAATGTTAAATAGTCTACGTAGATTACATCGGCCTAGTCTACATTTAAAATGAGTAATGTATATTACATGGAGAAAAACTCCGACAGAACTCTACTTTTCTCGGTCATATCTGCGTATCGCTCACATTTATCGGTCATTAACTGTAGTTACTCTTTCACAATAAGCGCAGCAGCGACCATATCGCAATGAGCTTTACATTAATGTAGATACCCAGTCCCAGCCATTCACTCAACACGCTGCAATTGAGCTAGTAATAATTACAGCGACATCTCAGCTTGCGTGGAATTTCCTTCATGTCAAAACATTTTATGATTATTTGTGGCTTTATAAAACAAGTCCAGCAAGTCTGCAGCCCGGTAAACAAATAGCAAGCTGGATAACAGTCGTTGGAAGGTATTTGTTTCTACTCTTTGTTCCGAGCATGTAAACAACTCATTCACTTGATCAACCCTACGCCAAAGAAGATCAACAAATGAGTGTAGGAGTTTTTACTTCCTCGCTGACAACACCCCTCCCCACTCTACGCGCGTGACTCGACTAGTACTTCGGCGCGCCATGTACAGCCCCGTGTCAGCCTGCGAGGCTCAGTTGTGACTGCAACTTCTTTTTTTATGATGATTTGGGGCTTCATAAAACAACGCCGTCCCGCAGCCCATCCGCCCCGGCTAGCGGCCCTTCGAGGCCCTTCCAGGCCCCTTCGATCTGCCCGCAGGGGCACTAGGGCGAGGGGCGGGGGGGCGCAGTCCCTCTCGGCGGAGACATTCGGCCGCCGCTACCCCTTTAGGGCGGGGAGGGACGGGGGACGGGGACGGGCGAGAGGGAGGAAGGGCGGTTTATCGCCGGCCGCACCGCAGAGGGACGCCCGGCAACTCGACGGCGCCGCTGCCCTCGCCGGCGTCCCGACGCCGCCGCCGCCGTGGTCGTCCAGTGTGCAGGGCAGCCTCGTCCCCTACAGCGCGGTGGTCCTACTAGAAAATCTCTCAGGGCAAAAGCACTCGCCTTCGGTTATAGTGAACTTGGAACTTGCGGCCGGGAGCGGTAGCTCAGTGCATTAAATGATATCACTGCAGCGCCTCTGAGCGGGAGGTCCTAGGTTCGAGTCCTGACAGTGGCAGAGTTTTCGACACTGGCTTTTCAGCTACTGAAGTCGCTGTCTGGAAGAGAATTCTGGCAACCGGCTGCTCTGATCGGTAGTTTTCCGTAGTTTGTCCGATCAACACCAGGCGAATGGCAGAGCAGTACCCTACCAAACGGGCCACGGACCGCGCGCGAGTGTTCCTATCTCTTCCTTGTTCTGTCCTCTCCTCTCACACATACACACACACACACACACACACACACACACACTCGGGAACTAGCACATATTCCGGGAGGCCGGTGGGGCGCTTAGAGCTTGTCCCAGTTGGGGGCGGTGCCCCGCTGGTGGGAGAGTCCTGGTTAGGGGGAAACCCCACTAGCCGACGGTAGGTCTGCGCCGAATCTCGTCATCCAGCGAGGGAATATCACCGCCATCTCTCGAGAAAAAATGCACTACACTTACGGGACTAATTACCAAAGCAGTTGACGCTCCCGGAAACACGAAATTTGAAAATGACAATAATTGCCTGCTTTCTTTGATCTTAACTCTTCATTGGCCACCCACTCCAAATATTTAAGTGCGGTCTTAAATCCAAACATTCTAAGTACTTCATTTTTGCCACTTCAGTTTTGTATTCTTTTCGTCGCTGTAATAGATTGCACTTACCAAATATGTCTGCCATGTTACTAGCTCTTTCACTGGCATCCATACGGTTGCTTGCGTTTTTATTTGCCGACAGAGGTGTCTTCCGCTTCGCTTTCGCTCTATTTTAAGATACATGGGACTGGTTTTGGCACAAAAATATTATAGGTTTTGTCATTAATTACAATCGTTAATGCAAGGAAGTCATTTTTTTTCATTTGTAGATTCAGAAATTGAATAAGGTTTTTAGTTTAAATGAATGCACTTGTATATTATTAGTTACATCAATGGATTACTTTATCTACATCGTCAAAAACATCAGTAAAATCAAAAGTTAAGCGTGGAATCCGAAGCACTCACCAATGTTATTTTATAGGGAATTTATACCTTGGTATTCCTGACAATAGTTTTGGAATGTCGAGAATATTTTTGCCCAGTACTTCTTTACCACCGGACCCATAGTTTTCCTCCCCCCGCGTTCCCGCCCGCGCTTTTGTCCGCGTCATCGCCCCATCGCCCGCGCCATCGCCCGCGCCATCGCCCGCGCCAAACCCCCGCGCCATCGCCCGCCCCATCGCCCCCCCCCGTGACGAACGACCGCCCTAATCAGAGAGCGCGCGATATAAAGTTGGCATCCGCGCTCGTCAGCTTCCGAATCATTAAACGGCGTCGTTACAGCCCCAGGAATGCACTCTCTCGCCCACCAAGCCACGACAGAGTTGGGGAGAGGGCCAGGGAGGGAACACTTTCGACTGTCTCCGGGGGAGAGAAATACAAAGGTCGGAAAGGGGTTCTCAGTGTTTGAAGATGACGCCGAGAGTATGTATTCCGATTTTTACTTTCTCGCTACCGTTTACGCAGTAGAGAGAAAGTTATGTAATTCTGCGCGAGAAAACTGACAATTTTAGGTAGAAAACTCCAATTGTCGGGCCCTGGTAACGAATAAATGAATAAATCCAGTTGCTAAATATAAAAAAAATCTTCTAACACGTGGCTAAGCCAGAATCCAAGTTTTGTGAGTCCTAGTGAGTCTTCGAAAAATCGAATGACGGCAAAACGTCTATCTGTCCATCCGGCTAAACCGATCAGCCGATTTTCTCCAAAATTGATATTCTTCAATTTTGGCTGATGTCGGGCCGCTTGAATTTGATATTTTAATTTGGAGGTACTTTACATGAAGCTCCTGAGGCATTTTCAAAATTTTTAAAAAAGTGGGTCCATCGTTTTTCACTAAATTTTGTTTTAGGATAGCGTGAAGGACGTTTAAGAGGATAGTGCAGGTTGCATGTTCGTTGAAAACTCTAATTTTTTGAAAATTGCAAAAATTCCAAATTTTTTCAACGTCTTCCTACAACCACAATTAATAAGAGATTTTTTCCCTAAATGAAATCTGTTCCTTAAAAACATATTTCGAAATAAGGTCAGATACAATGTTTCGAAAATTTGACAACTTTTCACGTAATTTTGCTTCAAAGTACGGACGAGAAAGTACGTGCTGATTAAGCACCACGAGTTATGTATTTAATGTTAAACGTCAATATACTGTTGCGTCTGATGTGTCTAATGTTGTGATTTGATTCATTGAAGGAAGAAATGTTTATATCAATAACTTGTGAATAATTATATTAATTTACATCTTAAGTTGACAGCTGCGGAGACATAATACATATTTACACTGCAATGGGAGTGAACTCAGCAAAACACTTCACCCGGCATGGTCTTCACATGAACCTTGCTGGAAAACATGCAGTCGGTAACAAACTTGCACAATACATCATCAACTCCAGTCCTACGCAGTCTCCTGCCAAAAATCCGTCCCTTTCGCCTTCCTTACGTTCTCCACCCCCCACCCTTATTTCGAACCCTGTTGCCTCTTCCTCTGAACCTACTCCCGTTTCTCCCATTCCCACTACCAATTCGTCTTCATCTGATGCCCCATCTTCCTCACAACCTGTCACTGCCCGGACACACTACAACCTTCGACCACGCACTCGAGGTAAAAATGGAGTAAATATATAGCAACTACAGTCAGATGCAGCAGAAAAACATTCGTGTAGGTACTTGCAAAAAATAAACATTCTTCACCATAATGTTCAGTCCCTTTCAAATAAAACTGAGTTTATCGAGGCAGCTCTACAGAGCGATCTAAATCAAACGGACGTTCTTTGCTTTACAGAACATTGGTTATCTCCTAATGAACTTAGCATTTTCCAAATTCCAAACTTTTACCTCGCAGGCTTTTATTGTAGAGAGAGAGAATCGCATAAAGGTCCTACGTATGGTGGTTCTTGTATTTACGTTAGAAATAATATTGATTCTATCCCCTTGGCAGAATTAAATGTGTATTCCATTGAAAATATTTTCGAAATTTCTGTTGTACATCTTACTTCACTAAAAGTGATAATACTTTGCATTTACAGACCTCCAACAAAGAGAACTGCAGATTATATTTTGTTCTTAGAAAACCTGGAGATAACACTTAACAAAGTCAGCAATCGCTCTTTTTAATCCATTGTTGTATGCGGAGATTTTAACATTGATTTTCTGGTCGAATCTTGCGAGAAAGAAAAGTTTCTCAATTTAATTAATTCCTTCAATTTAGACATTACAATTAATGTACCTACACGAATCACACAAAATTCGATGAAGGCAATTGATCAAATTATAATTAACAAAACTACTACTCGATATGAAGTTGAAACAAAAGATTTAGGATACAGTGACCACGATGCACAAATTCTTACCATTATAAGAAATGCGATCACTGACACAATAAATAATACACGTATGACTAGATTGTTTACTAAAAGTAAAATTAAATTATTCATAGACTACTTGATGCAGGAGTCATGGGAAGCGGTTTATAATACTGTTGATACAAACGAGAAATATAATTCTTTTTTTTCAACTCTTTCAATTCATTTTAACACTTGCTTTCCTCTTCAAAAACGAAAATTAAATATTTCACGGAAAAGCAATTCTTGGATAACACAAGGGATTAGGACATCTTGTAAAAACAAGCGAATTCTTTCTTTCATTTCTAAACGTCATGACGTATCTCAAGATTTCCTTATCTACTTTAAAAAATACAAAACATTGTTACGAAAAGTCATAAGGCAGGCAAAAATCATGAAAAACGATCAGGATATTTTGAACTCAAATAATAAAACAAAATCAATGTGGAATATAATAAAAAATACTACCAAATCAACTAGAAAACCCGTAGAGAATGTTGTTTTAAAATATAACGATAGAAATGTCAACGATCCGGCAACAGTGGCTAGTCTCTTTAACCAATACTTTTCGAGAACTGCTGCCGATCTCACTAAGGGTCTTCAGGCACAAAATTCAAAAACAGACAGTGCACCCACAATGTTCGTTTACGAAACTTCTTCCTATGAAATTCTCAAAATAATCGGTAAACTAAAAAATAAATATTCGTCCGGTTTAGATGAATTCCCAGATTCTTTGTTGAAGACTTGTGCGTATGCCATTATACACCCGTTAACTCACATATTTAATGCATCTTTATGCACTGGAACGTTTCCAGATATTTTCAAAACAGCTAAAATTAAGCCGCTCTTCAAAAAAGGCAACAAAAATGAAATTCAAAATTATCGGCCCATCTCTCTCCTATCAGTTTTTCAAAAATATTAGAGAGACTTTTTTACGTACGAATGGAAACCTTTCTCACTAAACACGACGCGCTTTCAGATTGCCAACATGGATTTAGAAAATCAAAATCAACGGAAACAGCTATATTTTCTTTTCTTAAAGATGTCGCCTCATCATTAGATCAAAACGAGGCACCTATTGGATTATTTTTAGATCTCTCAAAGCTTTTGACATCATTGATCATGACATTTTACTTTCAAAATTACCTTCATATGGAATCCGTGGTATTGCTCTAGATTGGTTATGTTCGTACCTTAAACAACGATCTCAGAAAGTTGAAATACCTTACTGGAATGATGGAACATTACGTACGCACCTTTCCGACTCTTTTTGCCCGTTGCATGTGGAGTTCCTCAAGGATCGATTTTAGGCCCTATTCTGTTCCTACTTTACGTAAACGATATGCCCTCAACGATTCGAAACGGAAGAACGGTTCTCTTTGCGGATGATACGAACATCCTTTGCAATACAGAAACCGTAAATAGTACAATATCAGATGTTTCAAATTGGTTCCGAAATAACAAATTAATAGTAAACGAAAAGAAAACGGTTTTAATGCAGTTTTCCATTTCAAATAAACAATTCTGTGCTCCATTGAAAATGAACAGTGTACCATTGACTCATGTTAATGCAACAAAATATTTAGGTCTCTCAATTCAGTCAAACCTTAAATGGAACGTCCATTTAAATGAATTGAACACAAAATTAAGTTCATTATGCTACGCGTTCAGAATTCTTGCAAATTCAGTCAGCCTTTACACTGCTCGTTGTGTATACTTCGCGAATGTTCATTCCCGCCTGAGATATGGCATAATATTCTGGGGAAATACATTTTATAGCTCCCAGACTTTTAGATTACAAAAACGAATTGTACGAATAATAACCAAATCCCACCCACGTGATTCTTGTAAGCCTATCTTCATTAATCTAGGAATTCTACCATTACCGTGTCTTTTTATTTACGAATCAGTGGTTTTTGTAAAAAATGACTTGCTTAAGGGCAGGAATATATTTTCAGAAAATGCCGAAGTCTATTACTATAACACTCGACGTAGAAATCATATTCATCAGGTGACAGTATCAACAGCTCATTACAAAAAATTCACATACAATACATGTACATTATTTTACAACACTTTGCCAGATGACATTAAACGATTAAATTCAATAGAAAAGTTTAAATCACAAGTGAAATCGTTTCTGCTGCATAACTGTTTCTATACAATTAGAGACTATACTGAGCATCACAAGAAAAGTAACATTAATTTTAACATATAATTGGTCGGGGCGACCAATTCTTTGAACTAATTTAATTATTAATTTTAACAATGATACATAATGCATTAATTACCATTTGGACTGTATAAATGAGTATAAACAACCTGTAACAACTATTGTAACACAGCTTCCGGGTCAATGACCCCCATCTCGATCAGGTTTTTCGTCCAGTTTCCCTGATCCATTGAGCAAATGCTGAGATGGCCCCTTGTTTTGCTTCTGGACATAAATGTAACTTCATTTTCTGTGCGCGTCTTCTAGAATTCAGAGGGAAATACAATTACTCAAATTATCGTTTCCACGTTGTCGCGGCAGGAAGTAATAAGAGCCAAAATTTATTGCTTATTTATCCTTGAAAATAGATTTTATTACATGGGAGTTTTTTTGTTTTTTTTCTCCTTTCAAAATTCAAAATTTATTGCTTATTTATCCTTGAAAATCGATTTTATTACATGGGAGTTTTTTTGTTTTTTTTTCTCCCTTTCAAAATTCAAAATTCAAAATTTATTGCTTATTTATCCTTGAAAATCGATTTTATTACATGGGAGTTTTTTTGTTTTTTTTTTTCTCCTTTTCAAAATTCAAAACTTAAGTAGTATATGATTTAGTGTAGGGATCACAGAATTTTGAAAATGTGCACACAATTCACTTTTCCCCATAGCCCGTCATACGCAGTTTTTAACTGTTTTTTGACGTAAATAAATAAATAAACAATAAATAAATAAATAAACTTTAGCTATGAGCCGTCTTACAATTGTGAATTATGTAACGATGTCAACAAATAATGTAAAATATTTTTTTACTCACATGATGAAAGTCGATTTATACGTTACTGGTGGTATGTTTTTTGTGCAGGCAATAGTATATGCATTGCTGAATGTTTATGGAGATTGTGAAATAAAGGTAGTCTTGTAGGTACAAACATATCTGTATACGTATATTACTAGGTGTTTTTATATGTAACTCGAAACATATCTTACGTAATATTTACTTCAATGTTAATTGAACATACACACTTCACGTAGAAGTATTTTCTTACAATAAGAATGATTTTGTTTCAAGGAAAGGGAAAATTATCAATAGGGATGACCTTATTCTTCACTGTTGCTCTGGTATCTGAATATTTAACGAGAGAAGAGAATATCAAATTGACCATTATTATCTACAGAAAAGACAACAGCGAGTTGTAAACTTCAAATGAAATCGAGAAAAAGAAGAGAAGAACAAAGGAATAATCACATTCAATGAATAAGAATCGTATTCGAAAATAATGCGCATTGAGAAATCCTGTTCTTAATTTGCTTTTGCCCCTACCTTCCTCTCGAGCTTTTATTTCAACCCTGGTTTAACAACTTGCAGTCAAATAACCGCTGTATTCTTCAGCATCGTTTGTATAGGAATTGGTCAATTACACCCGATAACAGCGTCTTGTTACGAAGGAAAGAAAATCCGCATTTACCTAATTGCGTTTCCTTTGCTAGAGTGCCCGAGACGAATCTGGCTTGCCTAGTTACGCCAGTGCTCACAGATTTAAAGATCTACAATTATCATAATTCAAATCCGTCCAGGTCTATAAGAGTCCAAAGAAAACGAAAACAAAAGGAATTGCGTTTAATTGTAATTAAGGATTTTCAGGGCATTTACTTATATCACAGTTTTTCAGTATTATTAAGTATGAATTACACCAATGTTTTTACATTATCATGACCTGAACGTTTTGATTTTTTTAAATCCCGTTAATACTTTACAAATATGTTTGAAATCACCGTCGTAGTAACTGTACCTGTTTTTTGAGCAGGAAAGAACTTATCACTTTACCCGTCTTCTTATAAGCTATACTGAGGTAAACGAACAAAGAAGAATACACATAAAAGTTAACATCTTTTTCCCCACATGGCAGTAAGTAAATGATATGCGCCTTTTAAAGTTAACGAATACACAATGAGGAAATTCACCTTAGATTTCAGAATAATTTTCGTTCATTTGTCCTGAACAGCTTGCAAAGATGCCACGTGTAATTGTAGCGAAGATGATTCTCATTGTTAGATATAGTAGATACCCAATGAAACATATTATTCTGTCTAAGGGAATATGGCGGTTTTGTACGACGTTTTGAGAAACCAAGAATACAAAACCTCGCAAGTGTGCTTTTCTTGTTTAGAGAAACGCTTAGTAGCAATATTTAGAACATTAGCATACATTAAGTAGCAATATTTAGAACATAGATTAAAGGAGGAAACTATTACATCAACTTTGTTATAAATGAGACTTACGGAAAATCAACTCGACTATATCCATTTCTCAATAGACCATGAATTAAAACCACAAACGCCGTTGTATTGTACAAAACTATCAGTCGCCTAACTTTAACTTACTCCTTCCCAATTTGATTTGCAGCATCCTACACTAATCTCAATCGCCTTCAAACATTTCAAAGTAAATTTCTCCGTAAAACCACTAACACTCCATGGTTTGTCCGAAATATTTAATTTCACTGCGATCTTGGCATTCAATCCCTGATATCATTCATAAAACAATTAAACCGCAACTTTTTCTTACGCCCCCATACAGCCTCAAATGTGATTGTCATTCCGCTAGGAGAACATCTGCAAACTTTCCAAGAATTAAGTGACTCCTGATGTCATAAAATAATAATTGTCGTCTTCTGCAACCCACTCCAAGATCGCCAATCAAGAAGAAAACAACCAAATAACAAAGTACATGAGCCCAATTGTGTTAACCTCAAATGTAAATTGTGTAATAAATGTACGTATTGCGTTGTTTTCTGAAACCATCATAAGCATAGCATTATGACTGACGAATGAATAAAATAAATGTTAAAAAAATTATATGAGGTATGAATAAGAGCACAAATGCCACTCGCAACCCATGTTACTTTGCAGATTTGTTGCTGTGGTGAATAACTCGGAAACATACCTTTGAGGCTATGATTCTGTGTCAACAAGGGAATACGTGTTGTGAATAGTATCCAGTCATCAAAAAAATGAAATGGATGCTCAGTTATACTTTTGGAAGGCGTCCCTCCTCACCTCAGACGTACTCAGAATCGTTCGAAATCGTTTTCTAGTATGTAGCTATTTTTAAAAGAATTATATAACAAGTGTAAGAGTGGAGTTGGTTCAACTAGTGTGGTCGTATTACTTAATACTAATTCATGTACTTAGAGCACGTATCTATTTCTTCCGATTTGGTTCGGAAGAACACAGAATCCATGGACGTTTACACTTTCTCCATGTGTGTGTAATTATTTGTGTGTATTGGGTGTTTGTTATGTTGAAGGGAGCCTCAAATACTGCTGAACTCCAGATCTCGCTAGAGCGTAAGAGTCTAGGTTCCAGATGTACTTCATTGGAGAGAGCAAAACAACTGTCTTGGACTAGAAAATCACTAACACAAAAATAACAACAAATATTTCTACTGAGCATCGCTGACTCGATTTAGACGCGTATCATAATCAGTGCGCCTCAACTATTTATCTATATCCTCTTCACTTTTATCAGTGCCTTGGTTTAGTTTATCGCATAGTGTAGCACACGTAGGACTTTTCTAAACAAAACGTAATTACCACCTCACTGCTGTAACCTCTTTTTAATTTCTCGCTACGGAGTAGAGAGAAAGTTATGTAATGCTACGCGAAAAACGGCGGATTTTCGGCAAAAAACTCTTCTTATAGGTCTCTGGTGAAGAAAAAGCGGATAAATCCAGTTGCTAAATTTAGGAAAAGAAATCCTCTAACACATGGTGTATATAATCCATATTTTGTGGGGCCATTATACCAAAAAATCCAATGACGGCAAAACGTCTGTCTGTCCATCTGTGAACAACGCTAGCAGCTACATCATTCATCCGATTTTTTCCAAAATTGATATTCTCCAATAGATCTGATTTATGTTGCGGTCTCTTGAATTAGAAACCGATATTTTAATTTAGGGAGTTATTTACTTGAGTCCTCTGGGACACTTTCCAAATTTTCAAAAAATGGCTCCATCGTTTTTGATTATTTTTTTTTGTTGGATAGTGTGAAGAACATGTAAGAGAATGGTGCAGGTCTCAGGTTCATTAAAAACCCTAATTTTTCGAAAACGGCAAAAGTTCAAATTTTTTTCGGGGTCTCCCTGCAACTAAAATATTGAAAATAGAGATTTTTCCTTTAATGAAATTTGTTCCTTAAAGACAGATGTTGAAATAAGGTCAGGCACAATTGTTCGAAAATTCTTTTCACGTAATTTTGCGAGAAAATACGCGCTGCTTTAGTTACTTTTATTGCATGGACTATTTGGAACTTCATCATCAACTCCATTTACTAGGGAATAGCAATGAAAAATTCAAAGTAGATTGGATGTTATATAAAAATGCAGTACCGACTGTCATTTTTGTTTATCTCATTGCATTACTTCGTGACTTAATAACATTTTATAAACTCTGTTTTTGCTCCCTAAATTGTGGCTTGTTGAGATTTTTTCAGTTTCCTCTGTAGCAGTATTTTTCTTTCAACGTCTCATTTTCCCTCACAAATTTATTTTGTTATTTTTTCTCGTTCTGTCTCCAAAAGTTTCATGGTGCTCTTCAAATTCGTTGGTAGACACGTTTCTTCACTTCTTTCTCCCGTCGCCTTTTCCTCGTAACTTTCTTACTTTCTAACTTGGTATACTCTTGTTCACTTTCTTCCTATATTTTCCTATTTTCTTGAAAATGATACTCGAGTGTTTTTTTCCTGAAAGGTTGGAAACAATGTAAATGTAAAAAGTAAATGTAACAAATTTATTAAAAGAAATATATTTTGCGAAATTTCAAGATGTTAATAAGAGTAAAATTTATAATTAAAATCTTCTTTACTTTTCAATAATCGTTTACGTGTATTTTTAAATGTTTATGTTTGAAATAGTAGAGATATATTAGCACATAGACATTTCACAGAGAATGTGTTGTTCATTCAAAGTCAGTTACCTCAGATGTCGTAAAATTGCTCGAAATGTTGTATTATTTTTTACTGGTTTGTTAATCATGTTCGACGACGTGCTTTGAAATTTCAAATAGAAAATTCTGTTAAACTCGCATTACCAGAGGTTTAAAAAGTGCGTTATCATATTATGAAAAGTAGTTAATCTGTGTTGAAACTGGAACATTAAATTCCATTGCCTTTTATGTTTGTTTAATGAACATCATGGACACGTTCCCTTGACTCAAAAATTGTTGTGTTTAGCCTGATGTTTTTGTATTGCATGCTTACATCTACGAATGTATACTGTTTTCTTCTGAAAACATGTGTTGTGTTTTCGATCGAGTCTCGAATGTGTTTATGTCGTATTTGCATATGACAAACAGTACGTTGTGTACAAATGCATTATTGAGCTGATTTTAGTCACATTTTTGGTCTATCGATAATTTCGATGCGGTGAAGTAAAAAAGAGGTGGATATTAACTTCAGAGTAAAACGTAACTAAGTAAATATGTTTCATTGATTTATTAATTTTGTCTATTATTTTGGCTGATGCTTCACAAAGCAATCTGCGTAATTAAACTCGGTTAATTGCATTTTAATTTAATGTATTTGAAACATGACAAAGCTATGATCAAATACCGGAAATTTTCTATTGACACTTTGCCAAATGTACAAATGTCAAAAATTAAAATGTAAAACGAGAATTATAAAGGTAGCTCATTTTATTGTACGTCAAGAAATGCACATGATATTGGACTAGATTTTATTGAATAATTTATTTATTCAATATTGTAATACATATTGTATTACATATTGTATATTGTAATATAATATAATACATGTATTGTAAATACATGTGGAGAATTGTGAGGGTAGGTCAATAAAAGTCTGCATTTTTTACAGTGCCAACGTTTCGGCCATTTCTTTGAAAGACAATGTTGTTCTCGTTTGTGGAAGCATCAAATTTCTATAAGTTTATACAAAGAATGTATAATTATGTAAATAAGTACACATCTTACTACAGCTCTGAAGCGGGACAAAGAAATGGCCGAAACGTTCCCACTGCAAAAAAACAAATTTTTTACTGGCCTATCCTCACGATTCTCCACATATATTTGAAATCAGGTGCTGTCAGTACATTAATGTTTCTTAACTTCATGGTCTATCCGCTTTATTGTTCGTGTACCATAGTTTAAAGTCAATGTATTATCATATCGCATCCGAATCTACAACTCCAATTCGGAACAAACCTTTTAGGGCTACGTCATCTTCTAGCCCTTGCTCGGTTCCTGCCACCCCCTCCCACCCACCTTTCTGGAGGAGAATTCATGCGGCAGGCTGCTCTGATCGGTAGTTTTCCGTGGTTTGTCCGATCAACAACAGACGAATGCCGGAGCAGTACCGTAACAAACGGGCCACGGACCGCGGGCGATCATTCCTCCCTCTTCCTTGTCCTGTCCTTACCCCCTATACACACACACTTACACTAACATACACTACACTACCACACATGTCGGGAGACCGGTCGGCGACTTAGAAATTGTCCTGGCTGGAGCGGTGCCCCGCTGGTGGGAGATACCTGGTTAGGGAAACCCCGGTAGCTGACGGTAGGTCGGCGCCGGATCTGGCCATCCAGCGGGGAAAGACCACCGCCATCTCCCGAACTGAAACACGCAGATATTTTCGAGACTAATGACTATTGTAGTTGACGAGCTCCGAATCTTTAAACATTAATAAATCAATCAATCAATCCTCCCACGCACCCCGCCGCATCCCCCGGTTCACCATATCCCCCTTTTCTCTACCACCGCCCTCATTATCACAACTTCACCAATGGTCCATTCGTAGCACCACCGCTGCCTTCGGCATTATCTCCACCACCTCCGTCCTCACACCCGACTCACCCGCGGCACCCACTCCCTCACCATCACCACCACCTCCACCGATACCCAATGCAGCCACCAACATCACAAGTACCACCGCCAGAAGCACCAACCCCGCCTCTCTCATTGTCAACATCACTCTTCCCGCATCCGTCTCCATACCCGACTCCACCCCTCCGTACCTGGAGCGGTAGCTCAGTGATGCCACTGCAGCGCCTCTGACCGGGAGGTCCTAGGTTCGAGTCCTGACGGCGGCAGGATTTTCGACACTAGCTTTTCAGCTAGGTCGAATTCAGTCGCTGTCTGGAGGAGAATTCTAGCGGACGGCTGCTCTGATCGGTAGTTTTCCGTGGTTTCTCCGATCAACACCAGGCGAATGCCGGAGCAGTACCCTACCAAACGGGCCACGGACCACGCGCGATCTGTCCTCCCCCTTCCTTGTCCTATCCTCTCCTCTTACATACTCACACTAACATGCACTACACTACCACATATTCCGGGAGACCGGTCGTGAGTTTAGAGGTTGTCCCGGCTGGGGCGGTGCCCCGCTGGTGGGAGAGTCCTGGTTAGGTGGAAACCCCCCTAGCCGAAGTGCCGGATCTCGCCATCCTGCGAGGGGAAAAGCACCGCCATCTCCCGAGAAAAAACATGCACTACACTAACGGGACTAATGACCGAAGCAGTTGACGCGCCCGGAAACACGAAAAAATCAATCAATCAATCAATCCACCCCTCCGGGCTTTCCGCCTTCACCGCAACCACCCACACCTTCAAACACCAGGGCCACAGCCGCCACGACCATTATGAACCTTGGCACCTCCTTCACTCGTTTCTCCGATCAGTGCCAGACGAATGCCGGAGCACCACCCTACGAAACCGGGTAAGGTCAGCGCGCGATCTTTATTTTTTTTTCTTTACTCCCATACCCCTTCACAGCATATCACTTGACATGCCGGGAGATCAGTCGGGGGCGTAGAGCTTGTTCCACCCTGAACCGTGCCCCGGTAGTGGGAGATTCATGAATGATAATCCCCACAAGGCCACGTGTAGTTCGACGCCGGATATCACCATCCATCTGGGAAGAATTACCGCTTCCTCCCATGATATAACCTTGTACAAGGAAGATTAATGTACCTCTACATTAAATTTAATGCGTAAATTAAAATCAATGTAGATTTACTGTGCGACTGTTGACTTAACTTACTTGTTTGCATTAAACTTAATTGTTCACTTACATTAAATTTAATGTACACGTACATTAAATTTAACGTACACGTACTTTAAATTTAATGTGCACGTACATTAAATTTAATGTTCACGTACATTAAATTTAAGGTACGTGTACATTAAATTAAGGTACGTGTACATTAAACTTAATGTACATGTTCATTAAGGATACTGTACGTGTACATTAAAATATATTTTACGTACATGATAATTACTTTTATGTACTTTACATTAAAAGTAATGCAGAAATTTCCAAGAGTGTAGAATCAATCAATCAATCAAACGACCATCACCTCCACCCCGTCGACGCCGCCACGTCAGCCGAGCTCCGCCGCCTTTTCGCCGCCGCCGGCCCCGCCGCCGCGGCGCGGGCGGATAAATCACTTTTATTCGCGAGGGAGCGCCGGCGGGGGTGGAGGCGGAGGCGGAGGGGGAGGGGTTGGTGGCAGGGAGAGGGCGCCAGTGCTGACGCGCGCGGTGAAGCTGACAGCACTGCTCACGTCAGGGGTGAAGGGGTGCAACAAAATGGGAGGCGGTGGATGGAATGTGCGCGCTGACTTCCGTTTATTTCCTCATTACCCCACTTCATTCTATCATTTACTATTTACATTTGTTATTTATCTACCCATCGTATCTGGAATACATTGAATTGTTGAAATAGGACCACTTTTCAAAATATGAAGGTCAAAAACATCAAGACATTTGTTTCGTCTCATGAATTATCACGATAAAAGCACGATTGTAAATAAATTAGTGCATGAATTAGCACGCTTGTAAATAAATAACTTATAAATTTGTGAGAGCATTAAATGAGTAGTGGAACTTACTTTTAGCCTAATTTAGCATTCAATATCATTGAATAGAAGTTTCCATTTTTGTTAGATTAAATTGAAACTTTGTAACTTGGACTTCTGGTGGCTAAATATCGCATCTGAAAATTCCATACATCACTCAAGAATAACTTTCATCTATTACAAATTTCAAATTTACCTACTTACGATATAGTTTATTCAGTCATGTTACTTTCATTACCATTTTGTCTGATTGGTTCTTAATGAGAAATTAGTGGTTCCTTGCATTTGCTCTTTCATGAGACAAGCTACGCAAATTTAATTGTTGCTCACTTCTGCAGGTTTCTTTCTAAGTTATCTTACGTGAGGTAGAGAGAACAATATGTCCAGAAGGTAACTGACAAGATGCTTCTGGGAATTTATTTAATGCACAGCCCCCGGCTTCAGCAAATTCCATCGTTCGACTTACCGAAATTGTCATCGGAATCAGCCTTTTTCCATAACCCCCCAGTAAATTAACGGCGTCGTTTATGTATAATTGTTCCCATGATACATCTTCATCGAGTCGTGAGAGAGGGATATTAGTAATGGGAAAAACGAAAAAAACGAACGTATTCTACGTGTTTCAGTAGATTTTAAAAATGAAATTGCTGTAATTCAAAGCAATGCCCTCTGGTTTTTCGAATCCCCTCTCTCCTTTGATTAAAACGAAATTCCTTGATTTAGGCCAACAACGCAAGGTCAACCCAAGTTGTATTTTTTATTATTCTAAATAGAAATGCACTATAGTGCAGTTTCTGCAGCAGCGACTTCTAATTTTGAAAAGTATAACAGCAAAAGAATTGAAATATTGAAACCAGCAAAGAGCTTGTGTTTTGTCTGTGTCACCTAGAATTAAAGCAAATCACTAAATAAGAAGAGCACAGCGAGACGGAAAGAAAGCTCGTCAAAGAGATCCCGATCCGCAAAAAAGCTACGAAAAATTATGCCAGATTTTGGAAGAAAATGGTAGAAGAGAATCAGAAAATATAGCAGGTTACACAGTATGATTCAAAACTCAAACAGCAAAAACTATTTTTAAAATGCATTGAAGAAAAGTTTGGAGTTCCAGTAGAACCGCACAAAGAAAGGACAGCGAGAAATTAGAAGGGTGAGAGATATACAGTTATCAAAGATACGAACAGAGACCATTGTCGAACAGGGACAATGCTCCGGTCGATGATGATTAGACATCGGATGTTTAGGAAAATGCCTATTTTTTCTAGAGAACTTATTTAAAGGCTGATAATATATGTCCACGAATCATGACAAATGATGACATATGACGAAGTTTTATTGTGCTTATTTTAAGCATAAATGCCTATTTTTTGCATAAATACAATTTTTAGGACTTTGTTTTGCCTTTTATGTATTATATTTATACACAATGCTAAGATATCGGAAAATTGGCGATGGTCTAACGTGACCATTCATTACGAAACCTTCAATTCACGACTTGAAATTTAAAATTACGAGAGAATTCCTGAAAGTATACCAACTGATTTTTCTCCATTTCCCTATTACATAAATACTAGCCATGATCTGAGAACATGAACGGTTGAAAATACACCGAAGGAACCGTAACTTTAAGTGGAAATAAATATAAATTCCCAGAAGGTTCCAGTGTTGCTAGTGTTGGACTGCTACTATATACGCCAGTCACATCGTTCAGATCTTTCTCCGCATTCAAACTGATTTTGTCTCCCAGACGTCGCAAATTTGAAATTGTGATCCTTGAAAAGTTACTGGTAATATTTAAATATTACTGGTTAATGGAAACTATTAAGAATAAAATGTAGAAGAGTTGTAAATATGTAAATCTAGTTTTACATTAAAATATACGAACTGGGTTTGTGCATTTAAGTTAACAAAATAATATAGACAAAACTTACAATTTTTCAATTTTACTGTGTATGTAACGTATAACAGTGCCTTTTTTCTCCTTATTCTTGACGTTTTCAGTGCCTTTTTAGGCGCCTAAAAGACGATTTTTTAGTGCCTAAACATCCGATGTCTAGTGATGATGATTCTGGGATTGACGGCCGTGGCGATGGGGGCGGCGGCGGAAAGCAAGAAGGCACGGCTTAGCGGCAACGGCGGAGGCTGCTACGAGAGTTTCTCGTATCGTACAACGAGCTGGCAAGAACTGTAAAGTTTCTGAGCGTGTTTTGTAGAAGAAAACTAAGATTGTGTTTACAACACCAGAGCAGCATTTCTACCATTTATTTTGAAGACTCCCTCACTAGGGACCTCATCCAAGCCGACTTCATTTCAATACAAGTATAAATCAACTTTACATTGAAGCACGAACGTACATTTAAAAAAGCCAAATGTAAATATAAGGTGTTAGATGAGACGTAATACAATCAATTAATGAAAATGAAGGAGTATCGAGACAGATATATGTATTATTTATGATTATGTTTTAATGCTGATGGATTTTATGATCGGCCTGTAGTAAGGGCAGTAAATTTAGATGGCCCAATATCATTTTTCGACAATGTGCACTACTCCCTCTCACGACAACCATTGTCTTTTCTTTCGGCGAACCAATGCGGAAGTTCCAATTGCGATTTTATTTCTTCTGTAGTCCGTCTGGACGCCCCGTAGTCAGACAGCACACTACGACTTGTGAGTACCGGCAACCTCCCTTCTTCTCTTCTTCTCATTCGAACTAAACCATTACAAAACCATCAAAAGTAATCATCACAGATAAGGCAAAACAGGCTAGGAATTGAGGATCAGAATATACAAAATAGTGCCCTTGAAATGGGACAGGAGCGAGATTAAGAAAACTTGCAGGATCACTCGATCCTTGCGGACATATCTAATGGGAATGGTAATTGTAGGTTTCGATAAAGGGAGTCCACGGTAGACCAGAAGCTTCTCCGAAAGAGAAGGTCGTCGAAGGACCAGAAGCTTCTCCAAAAGAGAAGGTCGCCGAGGGACCACAAGCTTCTCCGAAAGAGAAGGTCTCCGAGGGACCACAAGTTTCCCCAAAAGAGAAGGTCACTGAGGGACCAGAAGCTTCTCCAAAAGAGAAGATTGTTGAGGGACCAGAAGCTTCTGCAAAAGAGAAGGTCGTTGAGGGGCCAGAAGTTTCTCCGAAAGAGGTCGCCTTAGGGACCACAAGCTTCCCCAAAAGAGAAGGTCGTCGAGGGATCAGAAGCATCCCCAAAAAGAGGTCGCCGAGGGACCACAAGCTTCTCCGAAAGAGAAGGTCGCCGAGGGACCAGAAGCTCCCCAAAAAGAGGTCACCGAGGGATCAGAAGCTTCTCCAAAAGAGAAGGTCGCCGAGGGACCAGACGCTTCCCCAAAAAGAGGTCGCCGAGGGACCACAAGCTTCCCCAAAAGAGAAAATCGCCGAGGGACCAGACGCTTCCCCAAAAAGAGGTCGCCGACGGACCACAAGCTTCCCCAAAAGAGAAGATCGCCGAAGGACCAGAAGCTTCCCTAAAAGAGAAGGTCGCTGAGGGACCAGAAGCTTCCCCAAAAGAGAAGGTCGCCGAGGGACCACAAGCTTCCTCAAAAGAGGTCACCGAGGGACCAGAAACTCCCCAAAAGAGGTCACCGAGGGACCAGAAGCTTCTCCAAAAGAGAAGGTCGCCGAGGGACCAGAAGCTCCCCAAAAAGAGGTCACCGAGGGACCAGAAGCTTCTCCAAAAGAGAAGGTCGCCGAGGGACCAGACGCTTCCCCAAAAAGAGGTCGCCGAGGGACCACAAGCTTCCCCAAAAGAGAAAATCGCCGAGGGACCAGACGCTTCCCCAAAAAGAGGTCGCCGAGGGACCACAAGCTTCCCCAAAAGAGAAGATCGCCGAAGGACCAGAAGCTTCCCTAAAAGAGAAGGTCGCTGAGGGACCAGAAGCTTCCCCAAAAGAGAAGGTCGTCGAGGGATCAGAAGCATCCCCAAAAAGAGGTCGCCGAGGGACCACAAGCTTCCCCAAAAGAGAAGGTCGTCGAGGGATCAGAAGCATCCCCAAAAAGAGGTCGCCGAGGGACCACAAGCTTCCCCAAAAGAGAAGATCGCCGAAGGACCAGAAGCTTCCCTAAAAGAGAAGGTCGCCGAGGGACCAGAAGCTCCCCAAAAAGAGGTCACCGAGGGATCAGAAGCTTCTCCAAAAGAGAAAATCGCCGAGGGACCAGACGCTTCCCCAAAAAGAGGTCGCCGAGGGACCACAAGCTTCCCCAAAAGAGAAGATCGCCGAAGGACCAGAAGCTTCCCTAAAAGAGAAGGTCGCTGAGGGACCAGAAGCTCCCCAAAAGAGAGGTCGTCGAGGGATCAGAAGCTTCCCCAAAAGAGAAGGTCGCCGAGGGACCAGAAGCATCCCCAAAAAGAGGTCGCCGAGGGACCACAAGCTTCCCCAAAAGAGAAGATCGCCGAAGGACCAGAAGCTTCCCTAAAAGAGAAGGTCGCTGAGGGACCAGAAGCTCCCCAAAAAGAGGTCACCGAGGGACCACAAGCTTCCCCAAAAGAGAAAATCGCCGAGGGACCAGACGCTTCCCCAAAAAGAGGTCGCCGAGGGACCACAAGCTTCCCCAAAAGAGAAGATCGCCGAAGGACCAGAAGCTTCCCTAAAAGAGAAGGTCGCTGAGGGACCAGAAGCTTCCCCAAAAGAGAAGATCGCCGAAGGACCAGAAGCTTCCCTAAAAGAGAAGGTCGCTGAGGGACCAGAAGCTTCCCCAAAAGAGAAGGTCGTCGAGGGATCAGAAGCATCCCCAAAAAGAGGTCGCCGAGGGACCACAAGCTTCCCCAAAAGAGAAGGTCGTCGAGGGATCAGAAGCATCCCCAAAAAGAGGTCGCCGAGGGACCACAAGCTTCCCCAAAAGAGAAGATCGCCGAAGGACCAGAAGCTTCCCTAAAAGAGAAGGTCGCCGAGGGACCAGAAGCTCCCCAAAAAGAGGTCACCGAGGGATCAGAAGCTTCTCCAAAAGAGAAAATCGCCGAGGGACCAGACGCTTCCCCAAAAAGAGGTCGCCGAGGGACCACAAGCTTCCCCAAAAGAGAAGATCGCCGAAGGACCAGAAGCTTCCCTAAAAGAGAAGGTCGCTGAGGGACCAGAAGCTCCCCCAAAAGAGAAGGTCGCCGAGGGACCACAAGCTTCCTCAAAAGAGGTCACCGAGGGACCAGAACTCCCCAAAAGAGGTCACCGAGGGGACCAGAAGCTTCCTCCAAAAGAGAAGGTCGCCGAGTAACCAGAAGCTCCCAAAAGAGGTCACCGAGGACCAGAAGCTCCCCAAAAAGAGGTCACCGAGGGACCAGACGCTTCCCCAAAAAGAGGTCGTCGAGGGATCAGAAGCATCCCCAAAAAGAGGTCGCCGAGGGACCACAAGCTTCCCCAAAAGAGAAGGTCGTCGAGGGATCAGAAGCATCCCCAAAAAGAGGGCGCCGAGGGACCACAAGCTTCCCCAAAAGAGAAGATCGCCGAAGGACCAGAAGCTTCCCTAAAAGAGAAGGTCGCTGAGGGACCAGAAGCTTCCCCAAAAGAGAAGGTCGCCGAGGGACCACAAGCTTCCTCAAAAGAGGTCACCGAGGGACCAGAAACTCCCCAAAAGAGGTCACCGAGGGACCAGAAGCTTCTCCAAAAGAGAAGGTCGCCGAGGGACCAGAAGCTCCCCAAAAAGAGGTCACCGAGGGACCAGAAGCTCCCCAAAAAGAGGTCACCGAGGGACCAGACGCTTCCCCAAAAAGAGGTCGCCGAGGGACCACAAGCTTCCCCAAAAGAGAAGATCGCCGAAGGACCAGAAGCTTCCCTAAAAGAGAAGGTCGCTGAGGGACCAGAAGCTTCCCCAAAAGAGAAGGTCGCCGAGGGACCACAAGCTTCCTCAAAAGAGGTCACCGAGGGACCAGAAACTCCCCAAAAGAGGTCACCGAGGGACTAGAAGCTTCTCCAAAAGAGAAGGTCGCCGAGGGACCAGAAGCTCCCCAAAAAGAGGTCACCGAGGGACCAGAAGCTTCTCCAAAACGAGGTCGCCGAGGGACCAGAAGCTTCTCCGAAAGAGAAGGTCGTCTTAAGGACCATAAGCTTTCCCAAAAGAGATGGTCGCAGAGGGACCAGTAGCTTCCCCAAAAGAGAAGGTCACCGAGGGATCAGAAGCTTCTCCAAAAGAGAAGGTCCCGGCGCCAACGCCAACGTCCACCACGTCAACGAAGGGCCCGAGGGCGTCTGAGGCGGCGGCGCCGGCGGCGGCAGCGAGTTCCTCCACTCTCCCACGCCTGTTCGCGCACAAAGCGCTGGTGACAAAGCGTGCTTTACGCCCATAACTCTCCGCTGATCAGCTTTTACGTCCTGTCGTTACTCATTTCGCGCGCCGGAATGATCCATCGCAAGCGCCGGGGGGCGGGGCCTTTTAGGATGTGCGTTGCAAATCGTTTCGCGGGCGCGTTCGAGTTGTTACAGGCGCAGTCGACCGCCGCGTCGGGACGGGGGGCCTGCGTCTTTCACTTCATGGATTTCATTCAACCGTCCAGCGATATATGGCGAGTTCTGAATTGATGGCGTCTCTGCCCAGAGTTATTAGCCCTCCATCATCCTCGAGGAGTTTCTCCGATTGCGTTTCTAGCTCGGTTGTTTCAATAAAAATTCAGTTCCCGGAAATTGGAGAAAGCCTTTGATATCTGAAGCGGTTGGGATAAGCGAGTGCCGTTGTACTTCGTGTTTCGTTCAGTGTGTAATCTTTCGTAATTTGTGTTGACAATTCCACTTTAGTTAGACACTTGGTTTGGCTCAATTGGAAACATTTTAAACTAAAAGAGAATGGAAATAATTTTAATCTTAGTTTTGAAAAGTTTGCGATCTGAATATGGAAAAACTAAAAAGCTCTAGGAGTGTGTTTTGTTTTCTTTCAGTACAGGGTCGGAAATTTCCTTAATGATTGATGTGCATATTTGTTGGTCGTTTAGTTTAAATTGTTAGAAGAAACGTAAAGAAAGTAAGACATATTTTCATAAAATAATTTTATTTCTATTTTTCTTTCCCGCTACCGTTCACGCAGAAGAGAAAAAATATGTAATGCTGCGTATAAAAACTAATTTATCGACAGAAAATAATTTATTACAGAGCCCTGGTTACGAAAAAAAGATAAATTCAGTTGTTAAATTTAGGGAAAAAATCAACTAACACGTGGTGTAGCCAGAATACATATCTTGTGGGCCTTTCATACCGAAAAATTGAATGACGGCAAACCGTCTGTCTGTCCCTCCGTCCGTCTGTCCGTCAATAAACAACGCTAGCGGCTAAACCGCTCAGCCGATTTTCTCTAAAATTGATATTCCCCGATCGATCTGACTGATGTCGCGGCCTATTGAAAAATGGCTCCATCGTTTTTTATTAAATTGCATAGTGTAAAGGACTTTTAAGAAAATGGAGTAGGTCTAATTTTTGTTCAAAACTAATTTTTGGAAAACTGCGAAAATTCAAAAAAATTTCGGAGTCCTCCTACAACTACAGTTGTGAAAAATGAGATATTTTCCCTTAATAAAATCTGCTTCTTAAAGTAAAATTTTGAAATAAGCACATGTACAATTTTATGAAAATTTGAGTACTTTTTGAGTAATTTTACGTGAAAGTACGGACGAGAATGTACGTGCTGTTTTAGCACCACTAATTTTAAAGTGTATACGTACGAAATGTTAGACATCATGTGATACTTAACCAAAGGGTGAATCTATTTTTTTAGGCTCAGTATTCTTGACTGTGGAGAACGTCACCTATAGTTCAGTAGAAAATAAAACTCAACTCTATAAAACATTAAAAGCAGGCATTTGCAGCGTTAATCTCAGAGCGCTTGTGGAGTTATTTCTTGCTTCTGACATAATCTTGAAAAACGTAGGATCTACTCCTAGAGGTAAAGAATTTCGCTACAATTTTTCGAGACACTCCGAACTTTTTTGTTAGATTCACTACTTCTTTTTGTGAATCTTTCAGAGCTTCGAGTCGAAGCAAGTACACTCTGTGGGGTTCTAAAACTCTAATCTTCTTTCCTCGGCTCTTCTGTCGGCTTTTCCATCCACGTAGCATTGGTCAATGCAGAGTCGCTTCCGACAGCTCTTACGACCCAGAAAGACTTCGTGACCAATGCGTCTTTCCTCGATCAGTGGTGCTATTTCTCAGTGCCCATTTATTCTCATTCCTAATTTATTTCCTAAACTATTAAATATTTTACTCATTAAGAAAAACATGGTTTGAAAATATTGGTTAATGCTTTCTTGTTTTATTATATATCTTCGTCTTCATGTTATTATGCTATCATTCTAAAGATAGTTTGATAATTTATCATTAACCAATTATTTATTAGTTATGGAGTTAGTCATAATGTGAAATGGAACCGTAAGTCGTAAATTTAGATTCTCGAAGAGATCGTTCTGATGTTCGAACTTTGTTCTTCAAGAAATGAACTGTAAATGTTCATAGAAGATTTGTCTAATCGAATAAACGAGTAATAATGTAATAATAAATTATTATTATCAAAAGTTTTTACACAGCATGCAATAAATTATTTACGCCAAAGAAGTACTGCTGCCATCAAGATAACGTATAAAGTATACAAAAAATAAACCCGAATTATGGAACTGCAAAAGAACCCGAAGAGAACACGAGATAGCGCAACCATCACATTACTAGGAAAAATTCGAATTCGTAATTTCGTTTTCTTTCAAAATGATGAATCAAATAAGACATCTCTAAATACCGAGAATATTGAGATATAATTAACCCTGAATTAGTCAGTCTCCAGAAGATTAACAGAATTATTTAAATAAAAAATATAAATTGAGATAAGAGGAATCTGTGAGCATGTCTTAAGCGTACAAGAAAACAAACTCACCATTTATTGCGGTTTACTTCTTCCAGTGTCCTGCTTCTAAGAAAAAGCATAAGTTTAGTAATGTTTGCGTCTGGTACTTTCTCGATCCTAATCATACAAAACGCTAATTTGTTTCAGTTCTGAAGAAGAGAGCACACATTCAGGGTTCATTTGAGTTCATTTCCTATTACTCGTGCCCACGAGTATAAAATGGCTCTATGTATTCGGTGAAGTACTTCCTTCCTTCCTTTGCATTTGAGACAGCAAAATGCTGATTTTGTTTCAATTCCTGTACTTCCACTGTTCTGCAACTACATAAAAAACAAATGCTCAATTTTTTTCACCGAAATACTTCCCTCATTCTTATTTGAGAAATTAAAGCACGTATTTTGTTCCGTAAATTCCTTCCATTTTCCTGTATCTACAACAAAACAAACTCTGATTATTGATTGTTGCAGTACTTTCCCTGTTGTGTGCTTGGGAGAAAACAAACGCTGATTTTTGTTCGTTGCAGTTATTTCCCTGTCCTGAGCCTGGGAGAACACAAACCCTGTTTTTGTTTAGTGCTGTACTTTCCCTGTTCTGTGCCTGCGAGAGAAAAATCGCTGATTTTTGTTTGATCCAGTACTTTCCATGACCTGCGCTGCGAGAGAAAAAACTTTGTTAATTGTTCGATGCAGTACTTTCCCTGTCTTGCACCTGCAAGGAAACAAACGCTGATTTTTGTTCAGTGCACTACTACCACATTCCTGCACCTGCAAGAGCGCTGTGAGAACGCTGATTTTTGTTCATTGTAGTTACTTTCCTGGCCTGCGCCCATGAGAAACAAAGTTGATTTTTATTTGGTGCAGTACTTTCCCTGTCTCACACCGTCGAGGAAACAAACGCAGATTTTTTGTTCAATGTAGTACTTTCCCTCTACTTCATCTACGAGGAAACGCTAACTTTTCCTTCAATGCAGTACTTTTCCTCTACTGCATCTCCTTTTCCTCGAAGCAGCACTGCAAAGCAGTACTTCGAAGCAGCCCTGTCCTGCGCCTGCAAGAGAAATAAACGCTGTTTTTTCTTCGGTACAGTACTTCCAGTTTCATGCGCCTGAGAGAGAAAACAACGCCGATTTCCTGGTCGGTGCCGTACTTCCACTAGCCTACGCCTGCGGGAGAAAAAACACTGATTTTTCTTCTGTGCAGTACTTCCCCTCCCCTGCGCCCAGCAGAGAGGAGGGGGGCGCTGGAATCAAACGCCGGCACAGCGTGACTTGGCGCCTGCCGTAAACAGACCTGTCTCCGGAGAGCAGAGGCGGCGCCCGCGGCAACTGCGGCGTCCCACGCCTCCCCCCCTTCCCCCCTCCCCCCTCCCCCTCGCCACCCCCCGCCCTCGCGCCAGGACCGCGACACGCTCGAGCTTTTCTCTTCTCCGGCAGATAAATCACTTTTATTCCGCGGGGCGGCGCGGCGCGCGGCTAGGGAGATGCGCACTGTGGGTCGAAAACCAGAGGTGGGCCAAAAAGCTGCTTTTGATTGATTTTTTCTTGTTTCCGGGCGCGTCAACTGCTTCGGTCATTAGTCCCGTTAGTGTAGTGCATGTTTTTTTTCTCGGGAGATGGTGGTGATCTTCCCCCGCTGGATGGCGAGATCCGGCGTCGACCTACCGTCGGCTAGTTGGGTTTCCTCCTAACCAGGACTCTCCCACCAGCGGGGCACCGCCCCAGCCGGGACAATCCCTAAGCTTCCGACCGATCTCTCAGAATTTGTGGTAGTGTAGTGCATGTTAGTGAAAGTGTGTGTGTAAGGGGAGAGGATAGGACAAGGAAGAGGAAGGAAAGATCGCGCGCGGTCCGTGGCCCGTTTGGTAGGGTACTGCTCCGGCATTCACCTGGTGTTAATCGGAAAAACCATCAGAGCAGGCGGCCGCTAGAATTCTCCTCCAGACAGCAGCTGAAATCGACCTAGCTGAAAAGCTAGTGTCGAAAATCCTGCCGCCGTCAGGACTCGAACCTAGGACCTCCCGGTTAGAGGCGCTGCAGTGACATCAGTTGATGCACTGAGCTACCGGTCAAAAAGCTGCTCTTAGATGCGAATTGTCGGAATGACTCATGAAAAGAGTCGCAAATCAATGGGATCAGGTGATGAACCACAGGCTAGGTTCTTCCTCTATCTTTGTTTAGGTAAGGAATTACTGTTTCATCGTTTAGAACCTTTAGATGCTTTCCTAATCTAGAGTGATAGATTCGTCTTTCAACGCTTTAGGATGTTTACACAAGAATAATGGACTGAAAACGTGCTCTTGAATGAAAGTTATCGGAATGACGCCGGTCAATAGTCGCAGACCAATGATGGAATTAAGTGGCGTGT
This sequence comes from Teleogryllus occipitalis, assembly GCA_011170035.1. NCBI lineage: Eukaryota > Metazoa > Arthropoda > Insecta > Orthoptera > Gryllidae > Teleogryllus > Teleogryllus occipitalis. The sequence goes on along the minus strand of BLKR01006994.1, from coordinate 12,073 downwards.
CTCAGTGATGGAATCTCAGTGATGGAATTAAGCATAGGTGTTTCCTCTTCTTTTTTTTAGTCCGTCCGTCTGTCCGGCGAAAACCAGACGTGGGCCAAAAAGCTGCTCTTAGATGCGAGTTGTCGGAATGACTCATGAAAAGAGTCGCAAACTAATGGGTCGGTGATGGACCCCAGACTAGGATTTTCGTCTATCTTTGTTTAGGTAAGGAATTACTGTTTCATCAGATACTTTCCTAATCTAGAGTGATAGATTAGTCTTTCAACGGTTTAGGATGTTTACTAAAGAATAATGGACTGAAAACCTGCTCTGGAATAAACGTTATTGGAATGACGCCTGTCAATTGTCGCAATCCAGTGAGGCTCAGTGATGGAATCCAGCATAGGTGTTTTCTCTATCTTTGTTTAGGTAAAGAATAACTGTTTCATCGTTTAAATCCTTTAGATTCTTTCCTAATCTTGAGTGATAGTTTCGTCTTTCAACGCTTTAGGATGTTTACAAAACAATAATGGACTGAAAACCTGCTCTTGAATAAGAGTTAACGGAATGATGCATGTTAATAGTCGCAAACCAATAGGATCGGCGAAGGACTCCAGCATAGGTTTTGCCTCTATTTTTGTCTAGATGAAGAATAACCATTTCATCGATTAAGACCTTCAGAACCTTTCATAATCCTAAGTGATGGTTTCGTCTTTCAGCGCTTGTGGGATGTTCACAAAACAATTTGAAACAGTCGCTGGCGTCATCGCTTTGTGAAAACTGGCGTCCTTTTTCCTACGAGATCACTACCAGTCTTTTGCACCAATGCACAATGAAAATCGTAAAACAATTCCACTTCAGCGGAATTGTTGAAGTAGAACAGTAGCTGTGGAAGCTGCTATTATGAAAAAATGCTTTATTTCGTTTTTCTTCACCGCCATCTTCCCCCATACGCATTTTCTGTCGAAAAGTGGTTTTGGGGGATTGGTGCTGAGAAAATGAATATTTCGTTTTAAATGAGCTTTAACACCATTGTGCGTTTAGATTAAATGAATTCTTCAGCATTTTCCTTCGACAATATATCTCCTTTTAGTTGGCTTCCAGGCGTTGCTTAGCAGTTACATTATTTCGTTGATTTTTCAGTTTTGTATTCACCCTACTCCTTGGAATAATTATGTGAACGAGTATGAGAGATTAATGTAACGAGGCCATTAAATGTTATTCGCTAATTCGGAATCAAGTGAACGAAAAACTGTTTGTGCTCGTGTGTTATAAGTTCTGAGCTTTTTCTCGTATTCTTCATCAAAAAGTAAATCATGGAGTTACTTCAACAGGTTTTTTTCTTTTAAAGTGAAAATAGTTCGGGAATGAATTTCAGTTATCTATTTGTATTACTTGTAGTCTAAATCCATTTCTTGTTATTCTGGAATCAACTTCTGATTTCTTTACTTCTGATTTCCGTTGTCGATACTACCGAGTACAATATGCAGACTAATCCCACTTTCAACGATATTCAACAGTGACGTGGAACTCATGATGGAAAGAGATGGGTGTGTAATTGCGCAACGTATCCGCCTTCAGCCAATGAACTTCAGGTACAAGTCTGCGTCACAATGTTAGCGGCAATTTTAAATGCAGCTAGGTACCATTCTCACATAGCTATTAATCTTTGAAATTTTTTACTTCAATTACACCTTTATTGGAGGGTCATCATTGAAAATTGTCACTTTATACCACTTTAAAATTTTCTCAACACTTCTCGGTGTCCATTTCGCATAGCTGCCAGCATCTGGTCTGGCTTGTCACACGAAATGCTTGTGCTGTGATCACGGGATTCGTCACGCAAACTGGTGTGGTGCAGAACGAGCAAAAATTGGTGCCCCGGACTCACCTGTCACTTTCCAACAAGCGTGGAACTCGAGTGAATGCCTAGAATCTTCGAAATCCTTTGTCTAGCGTGCCGTTGAGGTTTCCAGGTACGCGGTAGGAGTAGAAGAAGCGAGAGCGGATTCAGAAGAATATATAATATTGTAATATCCTTAGATTTTTTATTTTTAAACTTTGCCTTCATTTTACTTGCGTAACAAAAACCGGATAGACAATGAAAATGAATACAAGCACGGACCACGACGTAAAGTATTACAAACATTACATTTTTAAATATTACGAGTTCTGGAACCCAACCGGTCACCAAGCGGCTGGAACTGTTGAGTTCAAACTGTGCTTCCCCGCTCTCTATTATCGCTCGTACCCGTTAACGAACTTTCACTGATATCATTGACCTATAGTCTTCTTTCGAACCTACACAAATGTTACCTTGTATTTGCTGCCGTATCGTTCCATTGTGTCAGGCACAAGCGATGATAGCAGTGCAAAACAAGAGACGTTGCGGCGGCAAGTCATGAAGGGAAGGGGATAGGAAGGGTTAGATCGGGTATCGAGTGAGATGAGTGTCAGTGGAATGTTTGAGAGAAAAAGGGATGATGCTGCTAGAAACGATGGGGTTGAAATAGTGAAGAGTGAAGGATATCTTTAAAGATGGTTTATCCCAAATCGATGATGTGTGTGCATATGGCAGGAAAATATATCATATGAAGAGTAAGGGTGTAGTAAATTAATGGAGAGATGTTCAAATGTCGAAATAAGGGTATCATGATAACATCGATCTCAAACACGAAATGGTTAGGTACGGGTCGCCACACTGAATAAACCGGTTCAAATGGCTCACAGCAACAATTGTTGCTACTGCAGTGTCTTCGACCGGAAGGCCCTTGGGGTCAAATATCCATAATTGCAGATTTTAGACACCAGCCTGCTATATATCTAGGTCTAATTCAGCCACTGTGTGAAGGAGATCTATCGGCTGACAGCTCTGATCAGAAGTTTTCTTGGGTTTCTTCGATCAACACGAGGCAAAAACCGGTGCAGTATAGACGGGACACAACACGCGAAAGCCGGTTAGCAGACGCTACATGACCCGCGCGATTTTTCTTTCTTTATCTGTCTTTCTTTCGGTCTTCTACTCTTCCCATGCACACACACACTTTTACATGCACACTACCACATTCTATGTCGCGAGACTATTGAAGAGTTTAGAATATGCCTCGGCTAGGGCTGCGGCCCGCTCGCGGAGGTTCCTGGAGGGGAGATACCCCCCAAGCAGACGTTTAGGCCGGCACCGGTTCTCACGTTCTAGGGAGGGAGGGACATCGCCACCTCCCTCGATAAAAATCATTTTCGACACATACGGGACCAAATGAACATAGAAATTCACGCACCCAGAAACACAAAACAAAAAATACATTAATACATTGTGGCGTCATGGAGAAAAACACACAGACATTTACAAGTATGTACAAGTTCATTTACACATATGTACAATAACTAAGTTCTTCTCCGAAACTACACACTTTTGAGTATTTCCCTGTGGATACCCCACATAGCTAGGGAGGCCCCACCTCCACTGACGCTTCTCCCGCACCACTACCGTGACCTCGTCACCCGTGCAAGAGGCACGACACGCTCCAGCCTGAGCGTAATGTTTTGCGCATCGCGCGAGGTTTCCAAAACAAAACACCATGTGAGCTCGTCGGCTCGATTTTATTCCTAGAGTGTAGCTGTCACGTGACCGTTATTGGTGTAGGAGGCAGGTTCGCGTCTACCACGTGACCTTCCAGGTCAAGCTGGCGTCCACTTGGTCTAAATATATCCCAACGCCGTGGCGCCGAGGCTATTATGCGATACTCCCGCTTCTCCTCCCACCCACGGCCCCCAACGTGACGCTATACCATACGGAATAAAATGGATGAATAGTCTCATACACACTGTAAGTCTGTCGACGGTCGCGCCTCGATTTTAAGGCTGCAGCAGACCAACGCGGAAGATCCGCAACCTAACCGGATTGGCCGCAGCGGAAGTTTCGCGTCACGTTACCTTACAAGCACGTTCAGACCTGCGCGGCAGGCGAGTGTCGTGGCAACAGATTGGCAGCGATTAATCGGCGGCGAAATTTGTAACGCAGTCAGACGCGCCTCTTCCGCTGCAACTCGAGTTTCGTGGACGTCCGCCCGTGTTCAGGAGTTTTCCCTCCCCTCTGGGTCTAGCGACCTTGCCAACCGTCACCAAACGCTGACTCATAATTACGCTCCGGTGTCAACGGTCCCGCAAATTCCGCGGCCGCGTCTAGCGCGGAACTTTCCGCGCCGCCCCCGCTGCGGAATCTACCGCGCCGGTCTATGGGAGCCTTTAACTTTCGCTGGGGGAGCACGACTTTCTTCCCCTTTAGTAGGCCACGTCGTGTCTTAGCACCAGCAGACGCCACCGTCACCTGCGGGAAACGGCGAGGGCGCCTTCGTTGGCACGGGGGGCGCCAGAGGGCACGCGGCGCGCCCCCACCGCAGCCACGACTCCCGCGGGACGCACCCTTCAGGACCTCCCCCCTTCCACGCGTCAGCCCCTCTGCCCTTCGCCGAGGCACCGCCCTCCGGCTTCACACGCGCTCCCGGGCCGACTCGGCCTTGCCCGCCAATTCCACACGCGTACCCTTTCCTTCCCTTTCCCCTCCCCTTCGCGGCCTTGCCCATCTTAACGTCCCCGCACTTCCCTCGAGCGCCCTCGCCCCCCCCGTCCCAGTCATCGTACTGCCTCGGCGCCTGTGCTGCGCTCGTGCTGTTCCGTCCACGTTTCTGCGTTGCCTCCATCCCAGAACCCCTCCGTCCCTGCTCTGCATCCCCGAACCCTGCCCTGTCCCCCCTTCCCTCACCTTCAGTCTTGCTCGACCTTTCCCAATCCCGTCCTGGTGCCCCCCGCACCTGTCATCGTACTGCACTCTACTGCACTCTCCGCACCCGTACTGCACTCTACCCCGGGCTACCTCTCCCGGTCCCGACCCCGTTCCTCTGTTACCCCCCTCCAGTAGCCATGCCGCCCCCACCATCGAACCTCCTCCTGCTCACTCTCCTGCCTCATCCAAATCCCTGACTACATAGTTGGCCCTTGCCGTACCCCCACCTCCTCTCCGTCCCCCACCACAACCCCTTGCGGCCTCACCCTTCCCACCCTCTCCACTGCCCCTCCCCCTCCCCGTTCCCATCCCTCTTTTAGCGCCCTCCCACCCGTGCCTCCACACTGCCTCCGCTCCCGTTTTATCTCACCCGTCCCGTTGCCTGCTGTTCCTGCCAGCGGCCCCGCCCCCGGGCAGACAGGTGGCACTGAGGGGGCGTGCCGCTCCTCGCCGCTTTCACGCCTGTCGTTTCCGCTCACGCCTTCACCTGCCCCGCGCCGCCCTTAACCACCTCAGAGCAAAGACGTGCGTCTTTAAGCGCGGCGCACACTGCGTCAAAATCGTTCCGCTCTGTTCCGCTCAGTTTGCTCCGTTGCTCTCTGGCCTGACGTGGTGTACTCTGACTAAATGCTGGATCTTGAGTGAATTATTGACACCGTTGTTGTGACACGCTCTTGCGGCAAGCAGGAAAGTCAAAAATATTGGCCCAAGTGATACTAAAGTTGATGATGCATGTAAAACAGCACTGGACAGTAGGTGGACAAAGCACATGTTTTCCGAGATCCGACAGTAAGCTAGCAACATTTGCGCAACTTGATTACTTGCTGATTGGTTCTTACTATTGTACTGTGCCAGTCTTCCTCACTTACTCTGTTTCTTTCGTATCAGTCTATACACGTCCTCGCTTCCGTGTCTTTCCAGTGAGTATTTTTGAGGAACAGCTAAAGTAATTGGATAAATGTAACACATATGAAATGCGCATATTTTTAGTTAAGTAGAAATGCATTAGTTCTAGTTACTAGGTGAAGGAAGCGAGTCCAGATAAGCCGTGTCTATAAAGGCGTGAGGTCTAAAACAAGAGGGGGGCAACTAAATTTCTGAACTCTTTTGAGACTCCTTTTCCATTAATTTTTTTATTTTCTTGTTTCATATTTTACTAAGAAAAGAGTACTAATACCCCATAAAGGGAGTGAGATTATAACTTCAATTGTATAATTGGTACAACTGATTTTATGTTGCAACATTTGAAGATTGCCATAATATTTGCAAATCCTCGTCCCCAAATTGTCAGCTTAAAAAAGGAGGAAAATCAGGAATTGATCGTATTTACGAAAATGAAATGTTTTATTACGTAGGGCTTCCGGAACCCTTTCGAAAATTTCAGGGCGTCTAGGGTACACAGACCCCCTCCTGTTTACCCGCATATGCGCATATTTTAGGGCAAAATGCCTTTAAAAACGTGCATTGACTGGATTAATATGGTGTATAAACAAGCAACGGAAGCAAGTGGAGTTGGCTGTGACAAATTGGCATTTGTTTTTCTCAGTTAACTTTACCCACGTACTTTGTGTACAAGTGTTACATGTACATGCACAATTGTTGAATCACCATTTATTGTAGCGTCACGTTGGCGGCCGTGGGTGGGAGGAGGAGCGGAAGTATCGCATACCTGCGGGCATGAATAGCTTGGCGCCCGACGTTGGGACACCTTTAGACAAAGGGGACGCCAGCTTGACCGGGAAGGTCACGTGGTAGCCGCGAGCCTCCCTCCCACACCTATGACGGTCACGTGACGACTGCACTCCGGTATAAAATCGAGCCGACGAGCTCAGAAGGGGGTTTTATTGTGAAAACCTCGCGCGATGCGCAAAACTTTTTCGCCCAGGCTGGAGCGTGTCGTGCCTCTTGCACGGGTGACGAGGCCACGGTAGTGGCGCGGGAGAAGCGTCAGAGGAGGCGGGGTCTCTCTAGCTATGTGGGGTATCCACAGGGAAATACTTAAAAGTGTGTAGGTTCGGAGCAGAAGTTGGTTATTGTACATACATGTAAATAAATTTGTACATACTTGTAAATGTCTGTGTGTTTTTCTCCATGACGCCACATTATTATCATGTACACAGCTTGATTAAATATTTGCCAAAATATATATTCAATTTCCTCCGTTCCATCTTCTTCTTTGAGCTCTCCTTTAATTTCTTTTTTTCTTTCACCTGTCGTTGGAAGCCATCGACCGCTGGCGCTTGTGACACACTCCCACCACACACGTGCCGGCCGGGGGCGAGGAGTGCGGAGCGAAGGGAGGGGGGAGAGAGGGGAAGGGGAGAGAGGCGGCTGCGGAGAGAGTTCGATCTCCAAAGGCAGCCGGGGCTCTGCCCTCCCTCTGCTGGGCGCGGCCACCGCTCACGAAGAAGATTGCACGGCGAGCAACGTGTGAACGCAGCGCTTGTATGGGCTCCTCACACACGCAGGGATGGGTCACAGGCGATCTGATTGATTGATTTTTTCGTGTTTCCGGGCGCGTCAACTGCTTTGGTCAGTAGTCCCGTTAGTGTAGTGCATGTTTTTTTTTCGCTGGAGATGGCGGTGATCTTCCCCCGCTGGATGGCGAGATCCGGCGCCGACCTACCGTCGGCTTGTGGGGTTTCCCCCTAACCAGGACTCTCCCACCAGCGGGGCACCGCCCCAGCCGGGAAAAGCTCTAAGCTCCCGCACGGTCTCCTGGAATATGTGGTAGTGTAGTGCATGTTAGTGAAAGTGTGTGTGTAAGGGGAGAGGATAGGAAAAGGAAGAGGAAGGAGAGATCGCGCGTGGTCCGTGGCCCGTTTGGTAGGGTACTGCTCCGGCATTCGCCTGGTTTGATCGGAGAAACCACGGAAAACTACTGATCAGAGCAGCCGGCCGCTAGAATTCTCCTCCAGACTGCGACTGAATTCGACCTAGTTGAAAAGCTAGTGTCGAAAACTCCTGCCGCCGTCAGGACTCGAACCTAGGACCTCCCCGTCAGAGGCGCTGCAGTGACATCAGTTGATGCACTGAGCTACCGCTCCCGGTCACAGGCGATCTGCGTAGAAGCAGAAATGATTCCTGGTTTCTCCGATCAACGTCAACGGAGGACTTACGGGCAATGAACCGCACGCGATATTTCCATCTTCCTCGACCTATCTTCACCCTTTACACACACACTTGCACTTATATGCACTTCTCTACAACACATGCCGGGGGATCAACCGGGAGCTTAGAGCTTGTGTCGGTTGGAGCGGTGCCACGATGGTGGGAGATACCTGGTTGAGGAAAACCCTGCCAACCGACGGGGTCAATCTTGTTATTGTCTTGTCAGGGGAAGATCACCATCATTTCCGGCAATTAGAGCATGCACTTCACTTACGTCACTAACGACCTTATCAGTTGAGACACCCAAAAGTTCTGATCAATCAGCCAATCAATCAATCAATCCATGAAATCACTCTCGGACTGCTTCCCACGATTAGAGAACCCGGAATGAGGGAATGCTCCCCTATGCGATGCGCTATTGTTGTGATCGTTTCTGACCATACCATAAGTCGCGAGAGGGGCAGGGCATTAATTAGTATTCAGGTTCAATGACTTCTTTGGTGGTAATATTGCAATCGTAAAATAGTAGTTTACGTTACAAGGGCGCGAAACAGGTCATTCACGCACGAGTCGAGTTTGTCGTCCCCGCGTAGCGAGGACAGCAAAGAGCGTGTTGTATCAACTATTTTTGGTCACGCCTTGAGGAAAATGCAGTGTGTCAAGAAAAATGAATATAAATTAAATATCAAACGACTACAAATACCTTACTTCTATAAAAGTAAATGGATTCCGGACAGTGTCGTAACACAATTGTTTGTAAATAATAAACAAAGACATCTTGACAATTGCGAATCGTTACAGATGTTTTGCACACGCTTCGCGATGTTTCGCGCACGTTTCGAGATTTTTCGCACACTATTAAAAATTTAACTGTTTCGCACATAGAAAACAAGCACGAGAAACGGCGTGTTAAAAAATATTTTATATCATGTCATGTATTATTACACAAGAGGAAAATGCTTTTAATTTTTGGTAATTAATGAAATGTTGCTTTCTCCGAGAATTTGGACCAGTACCACATAATCCTTCAAGTCCTTGCAAGAAGGAAAGGGAAGATCAATATTAATTGGCAATACTGTTCAACTGCTGTTGTCCATTGCGAGATGCCTCAAGTAGTGCAGCGATATGTCGTTTTGGCAACATGAGGAACATTCCCAATCAATCGCTCCTCGTCACTCCTGCGCATATTTCTGACATCTGCATTAAGCAGGTGATGATGTCGCGGAAAACATATGGTTCTCCGGACCAATTCACTGAAATCTTGGATTTTCGGGTGACGCCCATTTTGGGAATTCGAGACGCACGTTCCAGACCTCGTCAAGGTGTCGATATTTATACTATGACTGCCTTCAATACTGATCTGGACCTTCAGCTCTGAAGGTCATAGTGTGACGACGGAATTTTGGTAACCGTGCTTCCAACGCGGTGTCGTAAAGACCGAGTATTTTCTTGGCAAACTGCGAAACTAAATTAATAATTGTAACATGTGTGGAATGCGCTGTAGATAGAAGTGATTTACATAATGGCACATGTTCGTATTAAGTTGGCCGTTTCTAAAACACGCTAATTTCTTGGGGCTCATTTGAATCGTTTATCTCGCGGAGTTGGTAGCCAACGGCAAGGAATTCAAGATGTGTGGCACCTTTAAAAAATAAAAATCAAACATCAAATTGTATATTCTACTTGTGTAGTTCTTAATAATATATTTAAATTCATAAACAGTGATGAACTTATGTTTGCTGACAAAACGATATTCCCCTCACAAAAAATGCCAATTAGAAACTTTCTACTTTAGGGAAAAATGTACTTTATTTTATATTATTATATTATGATTTGTTTCATTTCAGCGCGCATTAATAGATTGTAACTATTTTAGAACGTTGAGAGCAGTTTTTTACAATTATTTTTTAGTGAATGTCGGAGAATGACTCCGTTGTGTTTTCCCCTTGCGAGTGCGTAATTAGAATTTCGCGTGCAAAATCTCCTAACACTTTTTCTTTCCTTGTCTGCCTTCTTATCTTCTTTGGTGTTCGTATTATACATCACTGCTGTGGCATATCTTTCTCGCTTGTAATTCATATTCCAACTTTACCCTTTCAGCTTAATGTGAAGCCTCTTTAAAAGTATCCTTGCAATAAACTATACGACAGCATCGCTGACAGAGCATAAAAGCGTAAAAGAGTAGACAGGTTTTTCTAATCCAAATTCGTTTTAGAACGTGGTGATTTCGTGGGTTCAAAAGAGAATTCTATAGTTGTGTTATATGTTTTCTAAACAATGGTAATTTTCAGTTATTCAAGAAATAAAACGAATAAATACGTGGTTCATTATACGATCAAAATACCATAAATGCCATTTGTAAAGCCACCAATACATCATCTCGTCAGTTGTGAATTTTGTCTTTCAATGTAGTATTATTTGTATTGATTTGATATTATATTAAAATAAGCATATTAAGTATTTCACATCAATTTTGTATTTGAAATTTTTTTTTTCGTTAATATTTTATTCTATTTTAGGTCATTTTCAAAATTACTCTCCAAATCAATAGATTATTTAAATTCGATTATCCCGAGGTTGCGTATTATAGTCATGTCAATGAGATGCTCTTTTTAATTCATTCATTTCATAATTTGTATTTTGAAACAGACCCACTTCTATAGGTTGAAATATATCGTAATTTCTTCAATGTAACCATGAATGTAATACAATATATGTTATTGAATCTGTCATTAAAAACCAGGATGTTGTTGCGACTGCAAATACATTTAAGAGACTATTACATTTTTATAGTTTAGTTCTCTTGGTAGAAACTGAGGTATAATAATATCCCGCTTGAGTTTCGCCACTTTAAATTTTATTTTTAATTTCTAATTTCGTTTGTACCTTTTCATGTTGTGCATATTTTAAAATATGAGAACTGAATGTCTAAAAATTGCTGAAATATTAAAATTTCATGCCTGATAATTATATAAAATTAAATTGATCATGTCAGAATTGAAGGGAATTCGCCTTTTTTCGTTATTTTGAATTTCATATCTCTGCCGAATTCCTTTCCAATAAGACACTCGCCGTGGATTCGTCGTGCGATTTCTTGTTTCCAAGTGACTGTCATCTGTCTCGACGCTAGGCTCTCCCCTACCTTAAGATTTCTGTAGAACAGGGATGTCCAAAGTGGCACATGGATTGTAAATCAGTGGTATTGAAAATGAACTATTTCATAAACTGATCATTGGATGTCATGACAGCAAACTTCTATGAGACTTTCAAGATTAGTAATTGCTCGTGCCAGGGGACATTGCATATATTTTGTTGTGGATATTTTCAGGCGATGTTATGCAATAGGATCACTCTGAAAATTACATTTAATGAAAACTAATTATTTAAAATAAAATTAGACTTTAAACTAATTCAAATATGTAGAGATTTTGGAACAGTTCATATTTTTTAATTAGTGATCCAGTATTAATTTTCTTATTAATGGTTCGGGTATATCATTAAACCTGAATATTTTCATCTCAATGCGTGTCTTTCTAATTCAGAACCGGTAAATACAATAGCAATCACGTATTAATTTACGTGATTACGTATTAAATTGAAATGGAAAAGATAACTAAGCCTCGAAATTGTATGGATTCAATAATCAAAATCAGACCTTGATTTTGAGGACTCGAAATCGGGATCACACACTTATAGAAACACTTGAATAAATGAATTCATAGAGAGCTGTGGACAATCAAGTAAACAAACCTTTTCATTTACATACGTCTAAAAATCATTGAAAAATGATTACTTCACGCTATTTGTGAATGACAATGCCATATTTAATATTCTGAAGGATTCGAGGACCTTCTCAACATTCATTCTAAGAACTGAAAGAAACAGATGAAGAACTGGGCCTGATGGACGTACAGGAGATATCATACTTCACAGAATTGCCTTCTCACCTCTGAAAGTGAGCGGATGTATCATATTTATTAGTCGTGTGTGATATTTTGTTCTTACAAAATTGCAATGAGCAATTTTGTAAGAACAGAATATCTCTTTGCTCTCTTTGTGACAAAATTTTCGAAATACTCTACTAGAGGTTATTAGTTTGCACTGTGAATGGGAAAATTTGGTGTTGTGGTAGGAAATACTCACTTACAGGCACGCATACACAGTGTTCCATTGATGTTTTTACCTGCCTGGGCGAGCAAT
>BLKR01006993.1:0-46006 GCA_011170035.1 Teleogryllus occipitalis | reverse complement strand
GGGGGGGGGAGTGGACGGATGGACTGGCAAGTGTGGGAACGTGGCGGGTGGACGGGCGCGAATGTGCCGTAATAGGCTGGTGTGAGAGCGAGAGAGTGCGGTGGTGGGCGTGCCAGATAGCTAGAGCGCGGACGGGCCGGCAGACATGTGAGGGAGCGAGGGCAAGGTGACCAGCAGAGACGCGGTGGCGGATGGGCGAGAACGCGCCGGAATGAGCTTGTGGGAGGCCGAGAGAGGGGGGGTTGAGCGTGCCAGAGAATCAGCTGGCGGACGGCCGGACATGGAGACCGACAGAGTGGCTGGTGGACGGGCGAGAATGTGCCTGAATGGGCAGGTGGGAGGGGGGAGAGAGAGAGAGAGAGAGAGAGAGAGAGGAGTGATGGACGTGCCAGGCGACGAGAGAGAGGACAGGCAGATGTGTGGGAGCGTGGGCGGGGTGACCTGCAGAATGCCGGAGGTGGGGTCGAGAATGTGTTAGGATGGGCTGGCGGGAGGACGAGAGGGTACGTCTGTGGGCGTACCGCAGGGCGAGCGGGCGGACGGGCGGGCTGGTAGGTGGGTGGAAACGCGAGCAGAGTGGCCGGGGTGGAAAGGTGGTGGGTATGCCAGAGGGCGAGCAGGCGGGCGAGGTGTTCCCGTGCAGAGCAGGCGAGCAAGTGGGCGGGCGGGAAGGGTGACGGGGCCTGCAGGCGCGGTGCAGTGCGAGGGCAGGCGGGCGCCGCGGGCGGTCGAGAGGCGCCGGCCGCGCGGACGGGAGCTGCGGAGGGAGCACGGGCGAGGCGGAGGGGAGGCGTCAAGGTGGCGAGGCAGATTGCGGGCATGCGAGAGAGTGAGCGTGTCAGGATGTAACACTGATGAGGTGACGGCGCGTGAGTACGAAAAAATAAAGAGCGAGGGAAATGAGAGAGAGAGAGAGAGAGAGAGAGAGAGAGAGAGAGAGAGAGAGAGAGAGAGAGAGAGAGAGAAGCAGCCTCTGAATGAAGCGAGTTGTAGGGAGGATGTTCAAAAAGAGAGGAAAGAAATTGAGGGACGAGGCGGGGAAATTGGGTGAGGTGAAAAATTATTTTTTATTGGATGACATATCTATGAAGGGGAACCTCATTGTATGACCTTACTGTTGACCTTTACCCTGATCCTTGATATTACCCTTCATTCCACAATTATAAGACGAAAACTGTCACGCCGTTTCCAGAACTATATCGCACAACTGTTTATCCCACACAAAGCGGCTGCTTGTGCAGCTGCGTGCGTTCTCACCGGTTGACAAAGAGAATATTTGAGAGAAAAGACACCGTGGCAAGTTGACGGCTACGAGAGGTCCGAGGAGAGCATGGATCATTTCGAGAGGTCCAGCGCCGAGATGTTCAAGGACAGGAGGTTGTGCGGTCTCGCGTATCGTTAGGTGAGTGCGTGGACGCGCAGTGGACGGGGGCGCACACGCGGCGCTGGCGGCGGTGGCGGGGACGGCGGCGGAGGCGGCGTCTGTTGTGGCAATTGTCCAGCGGGCAGCCCCTGGTTAATTGCCCGGGCCGCCGCTGGAGCTCGCGCGCCACGCACGTGACGCTCAATTAGTCGCGAGGGCGTCCTCCCCTCCCCACCCCCGGCGTCCCCCTCCCCGCCCCTCCATCCCCGCCCACCCCACCTCGCGTCCTTCGCTCTCGCGCCAGCCGTCCCCGAGGGCCAGGGAGATTTACACGAGGGGGCGGGCGGGCGGGGGTGGAAGGTGGGGCGGTTTTTTACCAAAGGGCCCGCTCGCGCCGCGCCGTGTAGCACTGTCCCCCCCCTCCCCCCCCGCCGTGGCTCGGCGGCCGCGGCTGGGGGGGGTCCGCAGATTAAAACAAACGCTCTGTAAAGTAAATGGCTTGTATTCTTAATGCGATTACCGGGCACGAAGGGTTAGGCGGGGGCGGCTCCGGCGGAGGGGCGGCGGCGGACGGCGAAGGAAGATGCGAGGAGCTGCCGAGGGGGAGGACACGCACACGAAACGCGAAGAAAGATTACGCAGATAAGTTTTAAAATGTTGAAAATAACGTTTCTTTTACGCTTAGATTTTACCGTTAGTACGGCTTTAAAAATGAATGTGTCGAGATAATCGCCGTAACAAAATAATTAAGATATTATAGATAACAAATAATAAATAAAATTTTAATTATATTGCGGTAGTGATTATCTGAAAAAATCATCTTTAATATGAATTACCACAAGTTCTCGGTTGAAAATACTAAGTGCGTACTTTTCTTCCACAATACAATATTATAGCATACTTTTCTTTGAGCAGTAATAATTTCTTTAGTTATTTTAATTATTCGAGTGAATAGTTTGTCAAAAATAAAATCTAGTGGTTTACAATTGACATGTTCACAATTCAAAAGTATTTGTCAATAAGAATAATTACATTTGATATACACTCCTAAACTTCTAAGCTATTGCAAAACTAAACTGAATATGTCTGAAACGGAGTATATTTGTACCTCTGTATTACCGGGCGTCCAGATTCGAACAGGCATAATCAGGAGATGCAAAATGCTCAACGTACAACAACGTACGTATCAACCCTTTGGTGGCATGATCTTCGTCGTCGCCAGCAGAAAAGACTACTTTCACATTGCATCTCCAGTGTACCAATGAATTAGTTTGAAAAGTCAGTTTACGTTTTTGATACCCTGGACAAGGTAAGTAATGATCAATGGAAAAATTATGAAGTTCCAAAAATGCAATGAACTTTTAAAATAAAGCATGGTGAGATATCTAAAGCAAGAGCAGCAACGTAGAGAGACAGAACTATAAAAATAGCGTGTCTCTGCCTGTAGGAGATTATAATGCAGAATTTCCCCATATTTCCATTTATGATAAGTTCATATCTCACTACTTGTTCAATAATTAAATAAGTCATTAATAATAGGAGCAAGTGAACATAACAAGTGTGTCCTCTATGTAAAATTGCGAAACTCGAGTTAACTAAAACAATGACGAGATGAACCAATACTCTGCTTAGAAATTCATTCATCTTTTCTGTAATATTATATGGAAGGAATTGCAATTTTTTGTGGCTAGCCTCAATTCCCCTTTTTTTCAAAACAAAATACATTGTATTCTTAATTTCAGAACCATATTTCACTTGATATTGTTCAAAAACTCAAGAAACATGAATCCACCGCTTTGGAGGTCACTCACAAGAACAAGAGAGCTAGTGTTGCGTTGTCGGAAATGAATCTGTTTAGCGGTAGTGGCTGAATGCGATGGCAGAGGTAGGGTTATTTCAATGGTTTAGAATTTTGAAGACAGATGTAAAAATAATTTGAAATGAAGCACAAATGTAAAAATAATTTAAAATGGCGCATTTGGTGAATTAGTTTAGGGCCGACCTTTCACAATGGTAAAGTATTAATTGGTCTGTTATGAACCAGAACGGATGCAGGACGTCAGAATGTTTCAACAACCAATTAGCACTTTGCAAAGCACTCAAACGAATATCTGCCACTTGGCTGTAGTTGCCACACTTTGCAAAACCAGGTGGATGTAGTCAGTTCAATGACGAAAACAGATTTAGCGCCACGGCGCAGCTAAGGCGATTTGTAGTGATAATTAATGAACTCACAAGGTGACGTGGACACTGGTAAAGAGGTAAACTGGTAGCTTAAAATATGTCTTAACTTAAAAACAACGGAGATTATTCAATAAAACTTGTACATTGATCTCACACTGCGGGATGTGAGAACTAAGTGGCGTTTTGCATTTAGTAGTTCGTCAAACTGATTCGAACAAATAAATTCAATGACAATTTCAGATTCTAATAAAACATTGTTCTAACGCGTTTGACCACTTATGTCTACACGAGTCTTCAACGCAGAGCGGACCTCGGAGATATAAGCATGTGGTGGATTTTCGAGGCCGCTAGGCATCGACCATAACCCACCCCAAGGGAATTTTACGGTCTGTTGCTCTGATTTCCTCTTCGGTACATCCGTAGATACTTCTCATAACTCCCGGGCGAATCCTGGGGCTGAACAACGACTTCACACGATTCGTTTCGCATCTAATTTACATTCTCGTCCTTGGAGCCGACTGAAGGAATAATATTCCATCCCGAAACAATCCAACTCTCGTGATCGAGAACATCTACGGCAGTACTTCGAGATTAAGGACGCTGGACCAAAATTCAGAGAGGTATGCACTGAAAGAAAAAGAAGACCAAGAAAAAGACGATGAACAAAAAGGCGACGAACAAGGAGAGGACGAACAAGAAGGCACCATGCAAGGAGACGACGGACAAGGAGACGACGGACAAGGAGACGACGGACAAGGAGACGACGGAGAAGGAGACGACGGACAAGGAGACGACGGACAAGGAGACGACGGACAAGGAGACGACGGACAAGGAGACGACGGACAAGGAGACGACGGACAAGGAGACGACGGACAAGGAGACGACGGACAAGGAGACGACGGACAAGGAGACGGCGGACAAGGAGACGGCGGACAAGGAGACGACGAACAAGGAGACGACGAACAAGGAGACGACGAACAAGGAGACGACGAACAAGGAGACGACGAACAAGGAGACGACGAACACGGAGACGACGAACACGGAGACGACGAACAAGGAGACGACGAACAAGGAGACGACGAACAAGGAGACGACGAACAAGGAGACGACGAACAAGGAGACGACGAACAAGGAGACGACGAACAAGGAGACGACGAACAAGGAGACGACGAACAAGGAGACGACGAACAAGGAGACAAAGGAGAAGGATTACATTAATGTAATATAGTAAGAATAACACATTATTTTTTTATGAATCACATGAACTTTTCGGTCAAAACATTGCAAAGCTTCTCGTCAATATAACATTGTCAGTGTTCTCATCACGGGTGCCGCGCCGCCGCGTGCCAAGCGCGTGCCCGGGCCTCGTTTCCAGCGGCGCCGGTCGAGAGGTCTCGCGGGGAGCGGCCGCACGAGGGATGGCGCCGGCCGCGAGCAGCGCTCGAGTGATACAGATGGGGAGCGGAGCGCGTGTGTCTCCGCCAACGCCACCACTGCCACCGCCGCCACACCCACGGCATGGGTGACTGTGGGCTGAACGCTGGGCCCTTGGCTCAAATATCCATCGCCCTGGCACGCCAGCCACCTTCCCTGCCAATCCGCTTCCCTCATACCCGCCCAGCCCTTCTGCTTGTAGCGCTTCCTCCGCCCCCAGCGACCTCCCCGTCCATCTCCTCGCCTAACCTCCTCACCTCCACGCCCACTGCTCACCCAGTTTTCCCCTTCCACTGCCTTCCCTTCGCCTAGCCTCCCCGCCTATCATGAATCCTCCCGGCCACTTGTCCCCGCCTCCACCGCGAATAAAACATCTAGAGCAAGCTTCCTCCTCGACTGATGCCTTCCCCGCCCATCCTCCTCTCCGATCAGCTTCCTCCTCGCCCAACCCCTTCGCCCATTCTCATCCCCGCAACCAATTTCCCGACCCTGAATGCCTCCCAACTCACCTCTTCACCCTGTCGCCAACGCCACCAATGCCACCGCCGCCACGCCCACTGCGTGGGTGGCTGCTATCGCCGGGAACGCTGGGCCCCTTGGCTCAAATATCCATCGCCCTGGCACGCCACCCACTTTCCCCGCCAATCCGCTTCCCTCATCCCCGCCCAGTCGTTCAGCCTCCTACAGATCAAGCCTTCTGCTTGTCGCGCTTCCTCCGCAGCTAGCAACCTCCCCGTCCGCCTCTTCGCCTAGCCTCCACACCTCCACGCCCACTGCTCACCCAGTTTCCCCCTCCGTAGCCTCCCCGCTAAACACGCATTCTCCCACTCACTTTTTCCTCACCTCCTCCGCGAATAAAAACATCCGAATGAGCTTCCTCCCCGACTGGTGCCATCCCCGCCCAGCCTCATCCGAGCTCATCCTCCTCCCCGCTCAGCTTCCTCCTCTCCCAACCTCTCCGCCCATTCTCATCCCCGCAACCAATTTCCCGGCCCTGAATGCCTCCCATCTAACCCCTTCACCCTGTCGCCACCGTCCCCAACACCATCTCCACGGCCTCCCAAGCCACCGCCGCCGCCGGCCGGCCGCTGTCACCGCAGCCCTTACCGCCCAGCCCCCGCCGTCGCCACGGCCGGCTGCCGCCGCCGCCGCCGCCGCCGCTACGAAGTTACGGCGGGGACGTGGACGAGGACGCTAATTGGGGCCCCCATTGTAGTTAGCGACCGCCCGAGAGCAGCCGGCGGCGCGGCGCGGGCGCTCGGCGTCGACGTCACAGGGGTCGGGGGCGGGGAGGGGAAGGGGGGGGGCGCTCTCGAGGGCGCCGCGCGCGGGTTTTGCGATCGTTGTCACAGTGTTATTCCGGCGCTGGGTGACGTGGCGGCGGTTGATCATCCCTCGCGGACTAGGGGACGGCGAACAAGGAGACGATGGACGAGGAGGCGACGAACGAAGAGACGACGGACGAGGAGGCGACGGACAAGGAGACGACGGACGAGGAGACGACGGACGAGGAGGCGACGGACAAGGAGACGACGGACAAGGAACCGGGAGTGGTAGCTCAGTGCATCAACTGATGTCAGTGCAGCGCCTCTGACTGGGGAAGTCTTAGGTTCGAGTCCCGACGGCGGCAAGATTTTCGACACTAGCTTTTCAGCTAGGTCGTATTCAGTCGCTGTCTGAAGGAGAATTCTAGCGGCCGGCTGCTCTGATCGGTAGTTTTCCGTGGTTTCTCCGATCAACACCAGGCGAATGCCGGAGCAGTACCCTACTAAACGGGCCACGGACCGCGCGCGATCTGTCCTTTCTCTTCCTTGTCCTATCCTCTCCCCTTACACACACACACTTACACTAACATGCACTACACTACCAAATATTCCGGGAGACCGGTCGGGAGCTTAGCGCTTGTTCCGGCTGGGGCGGTGCCCGGCTGGTGGGAGAGTCCTGGTTAGGGGGAAACTACTAGCAGACGGTAGGTCGGCGCCGGATCTCGCCATCCAGTGGGGGAAGATCACTGTCATCTCCCGCGAAAAAACAGGCACTACACTAACGGGACTAATGACAAAATCAGTTGACGCGCCCGGAAACACGAAAAAATCAATCAATCAATCAATCAAATGGACGAGGAGCCGACGGACAAGGAGACGACAGACAAGGAGACGAGAACGACTTTGGCACAGTGCTATTCCGGCTCTGGGTGAGGTGGCGGCAGTTGATCGTCTCTCGCGCTATTCAACGGCTCCACTCACTGGCGCTCGCGTACATTCGACGCGGTACTCACGCGATGAGTGGCGAACATGAAAATGGGACTGGGAATCTGACAGGGGTGCATCCAAAGAAATGCACTCTCTTAGAGAAAAAAATCTGGAAATTCTTATTTCAAGTGTGAAATTAGATCAACTTCATTTGGAGCGTACGTTTTTTAAAAATATTTTAATTGTGATATTTATTACGTAATGTTGAAACTGTTGGAGACTATTTTCGTTGCTTTTTGAATGATTTGTGTGTGTGTGTGTGTGTGTGTGTTGTTACGTTTAAGTTTTCATGGCTCGAGTAGTTAAAAATGGACATTTGAGAGGAATCAGGGTTAATCTCAAAGTTCCCTGGAATCCTTCACTATTTGTGAATATTGGACTGTATAATTCTAAACAATATGTAACAAGTATTGTATCGCAGCTTCTGGGTCAATGACCCCCATCTCGATCAGGTTTTTCGTCCAGTTTCCCTGATCCATTGAGCAAATGCTGAGATGGCCGCTTGTGTTGCTTCTGGACATAAATGTAACTTCATTTTCTGTGTATGTCTTCTAGAATTCTGTGGGAAATACAATTATTCAAGTTATCGTTTCCATGTTGTCGCGGCAGGAAGTATTATTCCGAAGGACAACATGGATACGAGCCCAAAATTTATTGCTTACTTATCCTTGAAAATAGATTTTATAATTTTTTTAATTCAAGTAGTATATGGCTTAGTGTAGGGATCACAGAATTTTGAAAATGTGCACACAATTCACTTTTCCCCATAGCACGTCATACGCAGTTTTAACTGTTTTTTGACGTAAAATAAGTAAATAAATAAATATCGTTTTTCAAAAATAAGTTGTTCGTATCATGACGTGACTCGTTTTACTTACGATCCATTAATTCTTTTGCTTCGCCAGAGCACCGCGTGGGTAAAATCTCCCTTCAACTCTCTCTTCATTCGAAAGAGGGAATCACACTGACGCAGATGACATTTTAAAGAAAACCGTACACGCATCCATTGCATTTATATTCCGGGGTTTGGCCATGGCTCACAGTCTATAAGTATGAAAATTGACGTCGTCTTGCTGGCAGCGACTACTAATCGCGCACTTTTTCTTGATACTCCCCAGTGGGGGGTGCTAGAAGAGGCGGGTTCTAACTACGTCACGACAGTGCAGAGCTGTCAACTTTATTGACAGAAAACTCGGCGCAATAGCTCGTCTTGGAGTAGATAGCTATGAGAAACAACGGAAGATTTTTTTTAAATTCTGAAGAAATAATTAATAGTTACAGAAATAATTTAGTAAAAAGAAGGAACATGATATGCACAGGTCGATAGAAAGAGAGACTGAAAACTAGGAAGTCAGCATTGGAAAGGAAGGTGGGCAGCACTGCAAACTGAGCCTTGACGTTCCGAGTGGAGCTCATATTTTCTACCGGGCCGTGCTATGCCGGACTGAGCGAGGACTAGGGAGCTCGAGGATCAAGAAAAAGTGTGAGCATAGTACTCATCTCTTATGATTTTTCCCTCTTGATAATATTTTGTTATTAAATCTTTTGAACGACTGGGGACAATTTAATTCAGATTCGTAAGCTAGAGACACATTTTAAGAACATCACTTAGAAACTCCTAAGAATGGATCTCGCTTATGTTTGCCACATTCATTTTTTCCTCTTATCAGAATAGAGTGCGGAGCAGTCACCGTTGGTCAGGGAACGGATGTCTTGCCTAGAATGTTAATAATTAATTATTGTTAATAAAAATATTCTTATTCCCTGTGTTATGGGAATGGGTCAAAGAGACGGAACATTTTGTTGAACGTTGGCAATGTAACATTGTATTTTTTAATTCATATATCATATCGTTACATATTTCCATCCATCTTGTCTTTTTGAATTCTAAAACCAGTTGTTCTTTTATATTTTACATGACCTCTACTTTCTTTAACTCATGAAACAAAACTTATTCAAGTATCGAAACAGAATGACTAACTTCACACATGTGAAGAAGTACTATTATTAAGTCTTCAATAAACCATTCACCTGTTACTTTACACCATGGAGGTACAGGCTACGAGGTTCAATCCCATCGAGACTATTGCTGACAGCTACCTACTGGATCTTTCGACGCTATGAAAGATTGATCGTAAGAGAGTGGTTATCAGTTTGTCACAAAACCCACCAGATGAGTGTCGTGATGGAGAGTGAAGTATTGCGCAAGGCACGTCGTCAATTGTTTAACGTACTTTTTATATAACATAGCTGGATATTTGTTTTCTATTTCACAGTCACGAACACGTAATATTCATTCAGTTTTTCACGAACGCATGATTTTACACTCAAGAACGAGTGGCGGGAAATTGTATCACCAGATGAAATTTCACTCTTGTATTTATTAAATTTATTGAAATATACATCACTTACTGGTAGGTAAATTTTGGGTGTGGCAGAATAAATGTTAAACACTTCTTGGGGTTGTAGTGGGATCGTAAATGATCATATTTCTTTTTGCGAAAGAACATCTAGAGAGAAATTGCCTTTAACGGACTAACACATGTGACATTAGACCCAGATTTGTAGGCTACTTCTCATGCACAGGTGATCTGTAGGTCATGTTCTGACGCAGTCAAGAAGATTTCATGTATCTGCCGATCACTTGTCCATTACGAGGTTGCGTAACCTTCAAGGCAAACATCACTTGTGTAACTCCATTACATGAAATTTCCCTGTGTATGGTAAATGGCATCAAGTTATCGACACCTCTACATGATCTAGAAGTTTCTAAAATTTATTCTGAAACATTCTTTAAATGAATGCCTGGCAAATTTGTGTTGCACAAAGTTGCTACCAAGTTCGGAAACAAATCCCCAGTGATTAGGCCATCCGAGTTGTTGAACTATTATCACATTGCTTCCATGTACCTAAGCAAATAGTATCCACAACTACATCGATGTATGTAGCCAGTGGTTAAACAAGAAAAGTAAACCCGAATACTGGTTGAAACATACGTTGACTACTTTATGAATTACTTTGTAAGCATATAAAAATGAAATATAAGAAGAAAAGGGTTTTAAATAAAAAATAAGCTTCAAGGAGGGTACATTACCGAATGACATTTCCTGAATTCGTAAACTCACATATCTTGGTGTAATGCGTCCAAGAAGTATTGCTTTTGACGGTTTTTGAGGTATAGCCTCTAAAGCCACAACCACACCCACTATATTCTGCAGATGTTTGTACGTCGAAACAAAGCCAGCTTCTTAACAAAAAAGTCTACCACAAACATTTAAAGAACGTAAGCACTCGAAGTGGCAAAATCCATCCCCCAACGAGGAGCACTCCGAATCGAGCACCGACCTCGCATAATCCACAGTGTGGAGCACCTCGCGGCCCCTACTCGCGGCCCCTACTCGCTGCGTGCGGTGGTGAGGGGCGCCTCCACTGGCACTTGCGAGGCCTGGGGGACTGTTATTTATGCCCCCTGCCCTCTTCCCCACCGCTGACGGCTGCGGCGGAGACGGCAACTGCGACAGTGATGGCGTTAGCTATGGAGGGAGGCTGCGTTGAAGTAGGAGTGCCAGCGGTGGTTTGATTGATTGATTAGTGATTCAGGGCGCGTCAACTGCTAAGGTCATTAGTCCCGTAAGTGAAGTGCATGGTCTCTGGAGGTGGCGGTGATCTTTCCCGCGGGATGGTGAGATCCGGCGCCGACATGCCCGTCGTCTAGTGGGGGTTTCCCGAACCATCTCCCTCATCGGAGCACCGCTCCTGCCGGGACAAGCTTTGAACTTCCGGCCGGTCTTCCGGCAGGTGTGATAATATAATGTATGTTAGTGTAAATGTGTATACGTAAGAGGGTAAGGATAGGACAAGGAAGAGGAGGGAAATACCGCGCGCGGTCCATGGCCCGTTTGTTGGGATACTACTCCGGCATTCGTATAGTACTATTCAGGGAAATCACTATAAAACTACTTATCAGAGCAGCCGGTCACCTCCTCTCCTGTTTTCCATTCTCCTCCAGAGCAGCGGTGGCGGTGGCGGCGTGGGAGGCGATGGCGGTACTGGGAGCGGTAGCTCAGTGCATCAACTGGTCATTGCAGCGCCTCTGACCGGGAGGTCCTAGGTTCGAGTCCTGACGGCGGCAGGATTTTCGACATTATCTTTTCAGCTGGGCCGAATTCAGTCGCTGTCTGGAGGAGAATTTTAGCGGCCGGCTGCTCTGATCGGTAGTTTTCCGTGGTTTCTCCGATCAACACCAGGCGAGTGCCGGAGCAGTACCCTAACAAACGGGACACAGACCGCGCGCGATCTGTCCTTCCTCTTCCTTGTCCTATCCTCTCCCCTCACACACACACACACACATTCACACACACACACACACACACACACACAGAAACTTACTCTAACATGCACTACACTACCACATATTCCGGGAGATCGGTCGGGAACATAGAGATTGTCCCGGCTGGGGCGGTGCCCCGCTGGCGGGAGAGTCGTGGTTATGGGGAAACCCCACTAGCCGACGGTAGGTCGGCGCCGGATCCAGCGGGGGGAAGATCACCGCCATCTCCCGAGAAAAGAACATGCACTATACTAACGGGACTAATGACCAAAGCAGTTGACGTGCCCGGAAACACGAAAAAACTCAATCAATCAAGCGATGGCGGTGGCCGCTGTGGGGGGTGGCGGCGGCGGCGGTGGCGGCGGTGGCGAGGGCGTGGCGCCCCTCACCCTGACACGAGGGGGGGCGTGGCAGAGGTGAGGGGGCCGCCCCCGCGGTGGGATATTGCCCCGAGAGCGATTTACTATTTAGGAATCGGGGAGTCTTAATCTGGGGAAGTCCTCGGGCGGTGAGGAGGCGGACGCGGTCTGCATGGCTTCCGAGGACTTGGTGAGGGCGGTGAGGAGGAGGTCAGACGACGAGGAGAGGAGGTAGAAGGAGCAGGGGAGCTACAAATTGTCGCAAATGGATGAAATAAAACAGTATCGTCCGTACCGGTAGCAGTCGAGGTGGGTGAAGTGCGAAGATCTTAAACCTCTCGACAACGGTTGTAGATTGAAGTTCTCATAACGAACACATGTTTCGGAAAATATGTGTGTAAATTCAAACTGGAAACTTCTGGCCGACAAATAGAGATTTTTCATTATTTTTACTGGAACTTTTACATGGAAGTGTGTGATAAAAATAATAGTGTTAGAATTGTCCTGGTTTTGTAGCTACCTTTATCGACGAATTTCAGAAGCTAAAACTATTATCGATTGATATTTTAAGCAATAAAATCTGTTTTTGTAATGGATAGTCGTTGAGAGGGTTTATCGACTATAAAATTGGAAGGGTCACCTCTATTCTAATGGTTGCATATTTATGGCACTCGTGAGCCACAATGATTGTATAATGAGTGTATTTGGAGCCTGGAAGGTACGACTATTTGCTATTGCACCGAATCTTATTTATAGCACTGGCTACATGATTGAACTGAGTATCAGCCTCTAGAGAATTTGAAAAGAAACGACTAAAATACATAAAAAAGGTGATTTCAGATAAGAAGTACATTCGAACGTTCTTCCAGTTATCTTAAAGAAATACGACAGGATTTCATGGAATTATTAAACGCATCTACCTCACTAACGGCCTAGATGAACTATATGAGTTCAAGTACGAGTATTTGTAGAAAAATATATAGCTGCATAGACAGAAGTTTGTTTGTAGGTTAATTCGTTATTGCAACTGCTATAACGATTATCTTTAATGGTTTCTTGTGATAAAATTCAGGTAAACCTAGGTAAATTATCGCAGTATAAAAAAACCGCCTTGTCCCAGTTTTCAAATCTGATCACTCCCATCTGTTGGATGACCGATTTTAAGCTGATCTCTCACCACTAATGGCTCTTTCAAGCAATATATTTGTGACAGTTGAAGTGAAGCGGAAAACGTCTTGCATTATATGTTGCATTATATTATTATATGATTCAAAATTCAGTAATTACATTTTTTAGTTATTATCGATTTCATCTATTCAGGTAGAAATAATAGATACTCAAGTGCCATTACTATTACTAGTTATTTCAAGTTTTTTTTATTTATAAGTCTTTTAAGTTGTAAATTCTTGTACTCGGAAATCGTAAATTATTCAAAGTAGTAGTCATTAAATGATTTTAATCCACTTTCTATGACTTATGAAAGTTACGATAGCTATGTTGAAACCTTTCGGATCTATTTATAAATTATGTGTTTAAAATTCGAAAAAACAATTCAGCAACTTTTTGAACTGCATTAAGCATGAAAGGCAGAGTCATCGAAACTACTGGTAATTAACATCACCATTAATACAACTGATGGACTATCAAAGATACCTGATAACACTCATTCTTGCCAGAAAATATCTGATTTAATAATAATAACAATAATAATAATGATAATAATAATAATAATAATAATAATAATAATAATAATAATAATAATAATAATAATAATAATAATAATAATAATCTGATTGATTGATATGTCTCGCTGGATACATAGATTTTTGTTTAAGAAATTTTAAAGGACAGTGTTTCATACCAATATGTTTTGTACAATATAATAAATATTTAATACGACCATATATATGTAGATATCACCAATTAATGCAATGCAAAAAAACACCTCTGATTTGAGATATTTTCAGTATTCTTCCCTAAAATGAATTGTTTGTCTAATCATTTGCTGCAAATGTATATTTTATGAAGACTCAGAAAATCATTTTGGCAATTTGAATAATTTTAATTCTTGATGTACATTTTAATATCACAGTTAACATCATTTTTAACAATATCAGCTTTTGCAAGACTTGTTGAAAAAAAATAAATATAGAAAAATTGCACTAACAGAAAATATAACTGATAAAACACTAGAATACTACTGAAAATATAAATGATGAAACACTAGAATATTTTTAGAATACTGAATCTTTTCTATCAATATCAAAATAGGAATGACGTATTCGTTGAGAACGAAGTGGTAGGATTAATAAAAGAAATCAGACTTTATGAACAATAGTCGAAAAATGATATATTATATGTGAATGTGCAATAACAAAATGTCTGTATTACATATATTGAAATTTGTAATTAAATTAATTTCTTCAAATTAAAGTCCATAATTACTTGCTACAAAAATAACAATCATGACCCTTTAAAAATATTAAAACTAGATTCATGATCAGATTTTTTCGGTATTATTTGAATAGTACCATGAGAATAATATTTTCCATCCCATGAAAAAAGTCCGCTTTACCCATCGACAGTCTGTCGGTATGCATTTCGTTCAGATTCAGAATTAGAACCGAACGAGGTCCCATGTACGAGTCTTAAACTAGCGTATCTGAAGTACTTTCAGTTTATGAGAAGCTATCAAAGTAAAACCTGATCGTAAGTTACGAGCTGCGTGTCCGCGCTAGAGGCGGAGGGGCAGCAATAGAAGGAGGGAACACGAACAGGGGCGTCATCGAGCGCCCCAGCTACCGCCTCCCCTTCCAGCCTCCGCCACCGTCAGCTCTGGCCCCAGGCAAACAGCCTGACGTCGACGGCCAGTGCGGTTTTCCTCAACCAGATATCTCCCACCGGCGGGACTTGCCACAGTCGCCACAAGCTCTAAGCTCCCGGCATGTGTGGTGGTGTAGTGTATGTTAGTGTAGGTGTGAGTAAGTAAGGAGTGAGGATAGGACAAGGAACTGAAGAAAGGAAAGATTGCGCGCGGTCCCTGGCATGTTTGTTAGGGTACTACTATGGCATTCGCCTGTTGATTGATTGATTGATTGATTTTTTTGTGTTTCCGAGCGCGTCAACTGCTTTGATCATTAGTTCCGTTTGTGTAGTGTACGTTTTTTTCGCGGGAGATGGCGGTGATCTTCCCCCGCTAGATGGCGAGATCCGGCGCCGACCTACCGTCGGCTAGTGGGGTTTCCCCCTACCCAGGACTCTCCCACCAGCGCGGCACCGCACCAGCCGGTCAAGCTCTAAGATCCCGACCGATCTCACGGAATATGTGGTAGTGTAGTGTATGTTAGAGTAAATGTGTGTAAGGAGTGAGGATAGGACAAGGAAGAGGAAGGAAAGATCGCGCGCGGTGCGTGGCCCGTTTGGTAGGGTACTGCTCCGGCATTCGCCTGGTGTTGATCGGAGTAACCACGAAAAACTACCGATCAGAGCAGCCAGCCGCTAGAATTCTCCTCCAGACAGCGACTGAATTCGACCTAGCTGAAAAGCTAGTGTCGAAAATCCTGCCGCCGTGGGGAGTGGGAACCTAGGACCTCCCGGTCAGAGGCGCTACAGTGACATCAGTTGATGCCCTGAGACACCTCTCCCGGTACCACCGTCGCCACCACCCAAATCACCGCACCTGTCCTGTCTTCTCCAGCACCAGAATCACTATCGCCACTGCTGGCCCCACCTGCGTCGCCCTCCACGCCGACGCCGAGGGGCGGCGAAGCCCTAGCTGGGCGAAGCGGTCGGCGGCGGCGCGGGCGGTGGCAGGGGAGGGGGCGTGGCCGAGAGCGACTTGCGGTCGAGGGCGCCGGGCGGCTGATTCATCCTAAGACACCCCGCGTGCCGCACGGCCCCCGCCGCCCCCGCCGGCGTTTCAATGGCGCGGATGCATATTGCATGAGGCGCGCGGGGTGCCGGGAAGCGGCCGATGCTGGCCGCCGCCCCCGCCCCCGCCCCCCGCCTCGCCGCCGAGTGACCCCGTGGCGCCCCCTCCCCCGCTGTGCGCGCCAACGCCGTTTTGTCCTCGCTGCTACGCCAGGCGCCCCACACACCTCTTCGCGGTGGCGAGCCTTTCCTGCGTCAGATCAGCTGCCAACTTCCAGGATCTTCAACCCTATCCCTTTCCTTTACACTCCAGATTATTGGTATGGTTTCCATCCATCACTTATGTAATACATGTAATGTACACGGTAGTAATAAATAAATTAAATTAATTACATTACATTTTTATTTGAAGTGCAATCGGCTATGACCCGGTGGCAGTTAAATAACAATAATTACAATAATAACAATATTAATAATTTATAAATAATTAATAATAGTGTCTTAATAATGACGTAATTAATAATAGTGATAATTAATAATTAATAATGACGTAATAATAATAACAATAATAATAATAAAGGAGTACAGTACAAGCCGAAGATGCAATAATCATACTATCACTAATATTAAGTATTATAACAAATATTTCAACTCTGTCATGATATCCAATAATTACATGTCGGTGATGCTAAAATTTAATACAAAGTACATAAATATTCTCTATTTTTTTAAAAAATTCATTGATCGTGTTCACTACACTTAACAGCAGTACACTGCACTACACTACACTACACTACACTGTTTTTGCTTTGAATTACACTGACCAGCACTTCACCGCACTTCACAGCACTTACTCATTTAATGTCTATTACTCTCATATTGTTCTAACTTATTTCTAAAACTTCGGACACTTAGAGGAAAAGCTTTGAAAATTGCTGCGGGTAAACTGTTCCAATCTTTAATTGTTCTGTTACAATAGGAAAATTTCCCAAGATCTGAATTTTGTTTCCTTGTTCGAATTTTGTGAGTGTGATCGCTTCGGCTGAATGCCGTAATGTTGAGAATGACGTAATAATAAAACATAAAAATGACAAAAATAATAGATGATTAAACATGCGTCTGTTGCTAGAATACTTCATTATCACCTACGTGAATCATGTTTTACGAAGCCTACTCTCATGGGCGTTTTGACAGGTGGTGCAGGAAACTATTTAACCCGATGTAAACTACCATGGCAATTTTTAATTATGAATTTTCTAGAACAAATGAAATTAAATCAAACCTAGATATCTCTTGTATATCTACCCGAGGAAGTTCCTCACGAGCGACGAAGGAGACGTATCAATCGCCAAATAATCGCAGGGATCAATCGCCTTCGAAATTCGCCAGAGGCAAAAAGCAGATGAACACTGTTCTGTTGGTGGCCGTAATTTCGAATTCTTACACTTTTCTTGTTATTACTATTTTTGGTTAAGAGGTCTGAAACTGTAGAAGTACAAGAATTTCTCCCCAAACAAGTAGCGTATACAAAGCTGTTATATTTGCTATAATTATTTAAACTTTATTTGAATGCAGGGCAGGTGAGGCGGACATTATCCTGTACAGAATGCACGGGTTTGATATAATGAGCTCGCATACACACACACAAACACTTGATTTTAACATTACACATCATTGACTTTATCAGCAAGTTCTATATATTTATAAATAGTATGCAAATGCCACTCTGACAAACAAAACCTATATTTGCTTTTCTTTACTCCAAACCAAAATAAATACTCTAAATATACATATAACCCTACGAATTCAATACATTACGGTTCACATTATTAGCAACATATCAACGCAAATCTATTTCTGTGTATTTTCCTATCACTGTTCGTGTTGTTCTTATATTTGTTCTTGCTTTCATTTGATTATTTGATTTGTGTTTTTTAGTGTTTGTTAGTGCTACCGCGCGGCACCATATAGGTGTCCCCACCAACGTCTTGCTACGGGAATCCATTTGCAACCAATTGCAAGCAGTTCACAGATCCACTCCTTGGATCCTCCTTTTAATTAATTCTCATATTGCTTTCGACATTACATTACCTCTAATAGTCACTGTTTCCCCCCTCAACTCTAAATTACCTATTCGCCTCAATAGATGAACCATGAAAGTGGCGAACAATGCATTCGTCTTTCTAATTCATCAATTAGTGTCATTTCCTCGTCTTCTTAATTTATTAGTTAATCCCACGCTCTTTGGTCGACACTGAAAACTATCATCGTCGAACTTTCAATTGATTAAATTATTTGTTCTTATGCCTGTGCCTTATTCTCAAAAATATATTAAGCAATTCAATATTTATAATTTATTTTATTCATTAAGTAAGTAAACACTTTAAATTTCATTTCAATTTTGAACCACTGTTCTTCTGTCGAGGGATTCGATATGACATATCACAATACTTTACAATTAAATGAAAACAACGACCGTACTAGATTCTCGCTATTTCCTTCAAATCCTCGAACCCCTAGGCTATTACTCTGGCTTTACCGCAAGAACATATTTTATTCCTCACTATTCTCTTCTTTCGCACACATTATTTTGCTGTCTCTTTCTCGTAACTCCATTTTCCTCCCAACTTCACTTCCTGAAACTTTGCAGAAGTTCGTGCTCTCTCCGATCTTACCTCTTACCGCCTCGATTGTCCTCGAAAGCTCTCACATCCCCCTTCATATTCCTGGCAACTTAGCTCAGTCTGTCAAACCATTTCAGTCACGGTATTCTCTTGCTTTGATTCCACTATCAGATCGGTCAAGTGGGCTTCTGTATTTGATTCCCTTTCTACAGTAATTTCGTTGGTTTGTATTTCTTGTTTCAATTCTTTTTTATTCAGATTATGATAAATTTCACAATATACACTTAAATGTAATATTTTTTCCTTCTTTACAGAAAGGTAAGAAGTTCTCTAGAAAGGTATAACATTAATTTCTTAGGACTCGGTTGTACTTTATTGTTTGTCTTCCGTAATTCGATTTGTAGAGGTGACTGGTAGCATACTGATTATAATAAAATGGAGGCGTTATTTTAATAGTGGTATAATTACCCTTTTTTGAGAAATTGAGTTAATTCCATTTTCAGGCCCGCGCAAATGTTATACATTTATTCTGAAAGTGATAGAACTCAAAGTTCTTTCTGTGGACGACATAGCGCATCGCAACAAAAGTGAATCACAAGAGATTGCAATCTATTTATTTTGATAGTGGTCAATGGCGGCTCGTGGTCATGTTATTAGGGTGTGCAACGCCTCTCTTCTCTCTCTCTTCCTCCCACTCTCTATCTCTTATCTTTCTCTCACTCTCTTTCCTCTCTCTCTTTCTCTCTCTGTCTCCCTCCCTCTCTCTCTCCCTCCCTCTCTCTCTCTCTCTCTCTCTCTCAGACACACTCTGACTCGGCACAATCCAGAACGGTTTTTCAAAGGGTGTTAAGAGTTCTATTTTACATACCGATTCGAAACGTTTCTACTCGCACTTTTGCTGTAGAGCATTTTCCATAAGCTCGCTGTACAAAGTTAAGGTTAAAAGTACAAGTTGTTTTACCCAATACTAAAAAATCTGGATAGTATGCCATCTATACTGTTTGACGAAAACTAAGGTCTGTGCCGCTTCAGTAAACTTTGTTTCTTTTCAGCTAATTTTACGTGACTTTTTCATTAGCATGTCATTTTAATGTTTTCGACGCTATTTGTTGTTAGATGCACAAACACACCTGACAGAAAAACGAACACTAACTTCGGTTTTTCAAAACGCATTAAAAAGTTGCCTATTATATACGTTTACAAAGTACATTTACAAAGTTTGGGGTTTCACATGCTTCGGATTGGATTTGTAATTGTAACTCGCTTTAAAACGTAAGAAAATGTGCATATAACATTCGATTAACACAATAGTTATGAATGCAACACTGCACAGCAAAGCGTTCGCGTTTCGCGCGCTAGTGAAGAACTGCTTTGGAAGGGATGAGAGCTCATTTAAGTGGAGAGATATCTCTCACTTTCTTCGTTCAATGTCTCACTCACTTCTCTTAAAAACGTGCGCTAGCCGATTGATTAATTTTTTCGTGTTTACGGGCGCGTCAACTGCTTTGGTCATTAGTCCCGTTAGTGTAGTGCATGTTTTTCCTCGGGAGATCGCGGTGATTTTCCCCGCTGGATGGCGAGATCCGGCGCCGACCTACCGTCGGCTAGTGGGGTTTCCCCCTAACCAGGACTCTCCCACCAGCGGGGCACCGCCCCAACCGGTACAAGCTCTAAGCTCCCGACCGATCTCCCGGAATATGTGGTAGGGTAGTGTATGTTGGTGTAAGTGTGTGTGTAAGGGAAGAGGATAGGACAAGGAAGAGGAAGGACAGATCGCGTGTTGTCCGTGGCCCGTTTGGTAGGGTACTGCTCCGGCATTGGCCTGGTGTTGATCGTAGAAACCACGGATAACTACCGATCAGAGCAGCCGGCCGCTAGAATTCTCCTCCAGACAGCGACGAAACTCGACCTAGGTGAAAAGCTAGTGTCGAAAATCCTGCCGCCGTCAGGACTCGAACCTAGGACCTCCCGGTCAGAGGCGTTGCAGTGACGTCAGTTGATGCACTGAGCTACCGCTCCCGGTTGCGCTAGCCGAGTGTTATATCTTCGAGACAGGTCAAAGCACTAGCAGAGATAGCCACTGCGCAGTAAAATTCGCATAGTCTGCGGAGTGCTCCAACCGTCCATAAGCCACCGTTGTTCCCCCCTCAAACCCCTGCTGTCTCGCGTCAGCTACCGACCCCCTTACCTCGTTCGCATTTCCCGAGTGTTGTGGCATCGTGCGGGTGTAATCAGTACACAGACGAGAGTGGGTTGTAATAAAAGCAGGTTTATTTACAATTTAGACCGTAGTCACAAATAACCAATGCACTGTATACAATTAACTAATTAAATAGACCCCACTGCTAGGAGAGATATTTACAACGGCTACCAGACCGAACATACTATCCAATGTTTCGCCGTGCGTAGTACCGCCTGCCCTGAGACCGACTACATGTCTCACTAGTCACGACAATAACTGCCGGCTCCTTCCAGCGCGCACGCACGCACCTCTCACCGACGACCTACGTTGCCGATGCCGCTGTCTCAAAGAAGGAAGAGCTATTGTTCCACAGCCCTTAAATTGCCCTCGCGACGCTGCCCGCCGCCTCCATTGCCTCCGCCCTAACGCCCGCACACCCCGTCGGCAAAAACCCATGCGTCATAGCTTCTGCCATTGTCTCTGCATCCAGTGGGCACCACGCTGCGTGCCCACGTTGGTTTTAGCGACACGACGCTACAGTGTGCGCCGGCTGGCTTTCACGGATGGCGTTGGCGGCGGACTGTCAATCGCAGCTTCCGAACGGCACGTGTTTTGAGATACATGTTTCGGAAACACCCTGAAAGGACTTGTATTCCCCTCTTGTTATGAGATGTTCAAGAGAAACTGCACCGAATTAATTTGGATGTGCACATGCGAACGTGCGAATACCCACGAGACGCCACTGATAGTGGTACAACTCCATTGGTGCGGCTACCTGGTTTTCTACAAGTCTCGTGATGAGTAATTTTCGAGATACTTATAGCGTCTGCAGTCATATGATGATAAAGAACTTGATCCAGATTTGGTAATAAGAACAACAAAAATAGTATAATTATATCGCATATTTTTATTTAACACATAAATTAAACTTAATGGTCTATATGTTCAAAGTCCTTCATAAATCTGTAACAAGAAGGAAGAAATGAACAAATTAGTGTCTGTAACTGACTAAAAATTAGATTAGATTTTTCAAACAGAAGTATTTTATAATTATGTACAAGTAAGCCTTAAATAAAGACATTGGTTTCAACACAGTAATCTTCACTACATACAAACCACCAATGGATGGGGAAGAACTAGGGTTTAAAAAAACTTAAATATCCCGCTTCCATAACCACAGAAAAGGAAGGTTAATGTGAAGAAACAGGATATGCTTGATTTGTTTCCATTCATTTCAAGCGTTAATCAGGTTTATTTCACGACACCCAAATAAATCACTGATCAAGACCAAACACAAAGCATCTCCCTTGAGTTTAGCGAACAAACAGTTCTGATAGACGAGAAGAATAAAGAATCTCTCACGCATACAATGTATTCTTCAATAAAACCAAGAATGAAATCAATGGGTTTTGTCCCCTTGAAAACCTGAATATGTTAATGCCTGCCGTGATTTTAAGTGTCTTTGATTACTCTAATTCTCGAAAGACAAACTCAACTATATTGAGATAAATGTCTTAATCGTAGTATATTAATTTCTTGATTACAGTTTCTTAAGAATTATCTATGAACTTGAATTAAAAACTATTGACTTACGTCCGTCACCTTTCACGGGATAAGTAGTCAAATTTAAATGAATATTATAGCTCACTGGATTCTTTTGCGAAGTAGTTAAATGCAAGATTCTCTTTATAAAAATACTCTGTTGGTTATCAAACTCGACCTCGTTCCTTTGATAATTCTCCAATATCGTACTGTAATAAAATGTCTTAGGGTACTTACGAGTATTTCGTAATGAACTACTCTGCAGCCTATATCACTCCATCGGCTAGCTGAAAATAGATTGTTTGGTTCTTCGATCATTAACTTGGGAACAAAAGTTACGAGTTCGTGAAGGTATTTTCAGAGCGTACTCACCGAACACGTTTTCTTTCATACATTAGGATGGACATTTCATTTTAAAATCTCTAACTGCAATTTATTGTCTAGTGATATACGACAACTCGTATTTTTCTAGAAAACAAAACAAGTGTGCTGGGTCCACGCCACCTTACGTTCTAAAGTCTGGCTCTGCCCCCATTTTATTTTTCCTCCTTTCACCATCACTGCCTGAGCCACCTCCGCCTCCAAGTGATCTGTCGAATTTGTCGCTGTATCTCCTCCCCCGCCCGTGTGGCCCCTTGACCTGCTTCCATACGGCCGCTGCGCTGTGTCGCTGTCCTGCCTTCGCCACGCTCGCCGCTCGTCTTTTGTCTTGTTCGACAGCCGGAATTGCGGATGTGTGCCTCCGCGAGATGATCACATTTCTTCTTCTCTGCCGCCCGCCCGCCCGCCCCGCCCACCCGTTTGTCTACATCTCCGCCGGCGAGAGCTATTCGTCTTGAATTCGATTGTACCTATTCCATTCGTTTTTCCGATCCTTCGTGTCACACACACAACGTTTAGTTATATTAGACCCCGTCTTGAATACTGCATGAAATACGCTGATATTAGTTCACGTTGATCATGAAAAAAAAAAACTATTTTACAGAAAAAAATTAACTCATATTTCGCCTGTTGTGAATTGTGTATAATCTTGCAGGTTTTCAAATACATTTTTATCTATAATAAATTGTTGAAAATTGGAAATGGAATTGTTGAATTTTGTTTCAAAGTCTCAGAATAAACCTTCGATGAGTGCAGTTACTCGTATATAAAGGAGTTACGGTATATCTTTATTCGTGATTTAAAATTAAGTTTTAATAATATTATTAGTAGAATTTATATTTTTCTCGTCGATTGCAATTATATAGAATTTATTTTACAAGACAATGTA
This sequence comes from Teleogryllus occipitalis, assembly GCA_011170035.1. Taxonomy (NCBI): domain Eukaryota; kingdom Metazoa; phylum Arthropoda; class Insecta; order Orthoptera; family Gryllidae; genus Teleogryllus; species Teleogryllus occipitalis. The sequence goes on along the minus strand of BLKR01006993.1, from coordinate 22,596 downwards.
TATGATCTCCACTTGTTGTTTCAAAATAGTGTTTCAATATCTCTAAATGATATGTTTTGATCTTTGTCTCCCATGTCATGTATTTATTTTACCTGTTCATTATCTTACACAATAATTGTGTTAGGTAGTGAACTAACAATAAATTATTTAGTGGTACATGTAATGCACGTTACAGAGCAGATAACGTCTGTATTCTGAAGCGACCTATTTTTTTCCCTGCATGTCTCTAGGTTGTTCTGTTAAGGTAGTCGACACATATATTTCTTTGAAAACGTCAATAGAGGTGGCATGAACTGCCTTGTCTACATATGTCTATTTAATTTTAGACACAATCAATGTGTTTCTCGCCTCCTCGGCGAACCCCATTCTCACGATCTAATTCCGGCCACCGTTGCCTTTTTGTCACGCTAGTTGGCGACGAATGCGGCACGATTGCCAACTCTTCAAATATGCTCGTTTATGTTCCAAACACTCTCGAACAATTTTTATTGTTTGGATAATGCAACTAGAATTTGAGAAACAAGGAACATTAATACAACATTTTTGACGTTTAATACTATTTGTTTCATCTTCTTGGGGTGTGAGTGAAAGAGGAGGCAATGTGTGCTCTCAAACTTCCTAAGTGTACAAAGATGTAGAATATAGAACTCATGTGTGTATGACTCATTTCCTGCACATAGCATATGTTTGTTGTAGTTAAAATATTATTAATCATTTATATCTTCTTGGTCTAGATGATGCCAGTTATTATTTACATGGTTGCCAAAATTTGGTTGGTTATGTGGTTGCCAATATTTAACAGAGTTTGGAAACGATTTGCCAATTTACCTAAATTCTATTTGTAAGCTGCTGCTGTCATACTGCTTCTAAGTAATACGCTCAGTTCATTCTCAAATAGGAAGGAGAAACATTTTAAAGCCTTCTACGATAATATTTTCAGGAACAGTAAAGAATGATTGATAACTAATTGTTAATTTAATATTTAATAACAAATATATTGAATTATAATTGTATTCCTTGGAATAATATTATTAATTACAATCTATAAGATATGAAACTTTTATGGATTTTAGAAAAAACATTGTTAAAACTTTTAAATACATGTCCAATAGAACAATTTTCTTCGCATCAGAATTCTTTTTATGACATTCCTTGAAGAAGACAGACACCAAGGCGCATTTGACCTGTTTTCTAACGAACATTCAAACCCGCCAAAGCATCACAGGCACGGTTCGTACGCCATATATTTTTTCAGAGTTGGCAGCGCTGACGCAGACGGCGTCGCTGTAAAAGCGCGAATTGCAGACGTTAGCGTGCTGGTCGGTGCCGTTCCGGCAGCCCCTTATGAATGCGCCAGGTTACGAGGTGCTGGATCGCGCTAAGGTCAACATACACCTGCCCCATTCGCCCCCAACTACTGCTTCACCAACGAGCGGTATTGCCCTGTTCCTCTTCCGTGGTTCCTTCCTTGCTCTGTTCTCACTTAATGCCTAACTCCTGCCTGCCACATTCGCATTCACTTCGCTAACTAACGACCTACCTTCCCTTCCTTTTTACTGTATGTCTCATTCCTCCCTGCCCATTCCAACTACTGCCTCTTGAAGAAGCAACATTGCCCTGTCCCTCTTTCATGTTCTCTATTCATATACGAGGGTAAGTCAATAAGCATCTGCCCTCAACGTTATAATTATTTACAACAGTAAAAAAATATGAGACCGCTTTCAATATAGGCACCACGCTTTCCAAAGTACTTGACCCAACAAACCACCAGCTTACCCATACCCTCACAAAAAAGTATTTTCAACTGAGCAGTAAGTCATGTTTGCGTTGCTTCCTCACCTGAAGGCGGGAGGCCAATAGATCACTAGTATTTTTAGTGGACCAAACAGATGATAGTTAGACGTGAGAACAACAGAACTGTACGCCGAATGCTCTGACACCTCGAAAAACAGATTCTGATGTGTTTGGAGTGTGGAATGTGGATTCGCGTACATATAGTTTGGCCCTTCATCAACAGTCACACATCAATTACTCACAATGAGACCATGGACTTTCTGGACATTGAAATCACTACTGGATGGCACTGAACATCATACCCTTTTCTCATACTGCATTCTTGTTTGACAATTTTTGAATGGTTAAATCCACTAGCAAATTCTTCGGCAACAACAAACATTGCTCCCATATAGTGCTGAAAACCTTCTCAGAATTTCACATTTACCACGCATTAAGATCACAACAAACAGATTACGAAAGCCTGTTCTTTTTTGCTGCAACGGTAGAGTTGTACAATGATGCTCATGTCACAACTCCAGCACACATACATTTGATTGATTGATTGATTTTTTCGTGTTTCCGGGCGCGTCAACAGCTTTTGGTCATTAGTCCCGTTAGTGTAGTGCATGTTCTTTTTCTCGGAAGATGGCGGTGATCTGCCCCCGCCGGATGGCGAGATCCGGCGCCGACCTACCGTCGGCTAGTGGGGTTTTCCCCCTAACAAGGACTCTCCCACCAGCGGGGCACCGCCCCAGCCGGAACAAGCTCTAAGCTCCCGACCGGTCTCCCAGAATATGTGATAGTGTAGTGAATGTTAGTGTAAATGTGTGTGTAAGGGGAGAGAATAGGACAAGGAAGAGGAAGGATAGGGTACTGCTCCGGCATTCGCCTGGTGTTGATCGGAGAAACCACGGAAAATTACCGATCAGAGCAGCCGGCAGCTAGAATTCTCCTCCAGACAGCGACTGAATTCGACCCAGCTGAAAAGCTAGTGTAGAAAATCCTGCCGCCGACGGGGCTCGAATCGAGGACCTCCCGATTAGAGGCGCTGCAGTGACATCTGTTAATGCACTGAGCTGCCGCTCCCGGTACGTGTGAAGAGATTGGGGCAAAAGCGAAAAGTAGTAACGAGAAATTCCAGCCCATTCTATTGCATCATTTGTTTGTAAATCTATCTTTCTGCTAATCTACCATGATCGCCGTGAAGTCGTCGAAGACGCAATGTTGCCATTTTAAGCTGTTATAATAAAGTTGTTTTTCTGTTGACTAATAGCCTTTCAACTATTTCAAAATTGCATCCATCATATCTCCATGCAAATCTCCATTTGACGTTTTATGTTTTTTTTTACTTATATCTTCTCACTCTCCATTGGCTATCGACGCTGCTCTGCATGAAACACTGCTATAAACGTAACCTCCTGACCTAAAATGGCCCTATTTTCCACAGTCTCGTGTGTTTCATCACTCTCCTTTCCCTCATTGTTGAGAATTTATAACAATTCGATTTCCATTATCATAAATCGCCAAGAACTTACAAATACCCCTCTACCGCACTGTATATTAAGATCTTCTTGTATGCTTTCTGACATGTTTTCGATGGCATGTGCTTGAACCTCTATTGTAGCTGCACCCACCAAAATTTCTCCTTCACTTGACCCTTCCATCATCCATCCATCAAAAACAGTTTCTAGTGGTTTCTTGGCGTGCATTGCTTCGGGCATTATTTACTTATACTCAACGTCAACATCTCCTTGACCTGTTACTCTGCATCGCAATTGCTTGGCTCCAAGCATGTAGGTCTCCTGTAGCACTGATGTCACTGCAGCGCCTCTAACCGGGAGGTCCTAGGTTCGAGTCCTGACGGTGGCAGGATTTTCGGCACTAGCTTTTCAGCTAGGTCGAATTCACCTGCTGTCTGGAGGAGAATTCTAGCAGCCGGCTGCTCGGATCGGTAGTTTTCCGTGGTTTCTCCGATCAACACCAGGTGAATGCCGGAGCAGTACCCTAACAAAGAGAGCCACGAACCGCCCATGATCTTTCCTTCCTGTTTCTTGTCCTCTCCCCACCTGTTACTTATACTCAGTTACACTTGCAATACACTATCACACATGTCGGGAAACCTATTGATGGCTTAGAGCTTGTCCTGGCTGGGGCGGTGCCCCATTGGTGGGAGATACCTGATTAGGGAAAACTCCGGTGGCAGACACGTAGGTCAGCGTCGAATCTCACCATCCAGCGGGGGGAGATCACCGCCACCTACCAAGGGAACATATGCACTACATTTACGTGCCTAATAACCGTAGCAACTCACGCGACCGGAATCACACAAATCAATCTGTAAAAAAATATATTTCCGGGCCCTCTTTCGTATTAAAATTTTTATTTACACATGTAACATATTACAAAGACAGTGAAATTATACTTTCAATTATACAATTAATAAAAATACAATTATAAAATTAATTATCGCCCCTTCCGCACCCACCCCCACCTGCGTACACGACCGTCTCCCCTGCCCGCTCCGCGCGTGCAATCTCTCTGCAGGACGAAGCGAGGCCGCTAAAAGGAGCGATTTACGGCGCCTTCTTTCAGCCGCCGTCGCCTGCCCGCGAATGCAGCGCGCGAATTGGGGCTATTGCGTGTCTCCGCCACGCTTCACTCTACACCCTCCCCTCCCCCGCCTAGTCCCGCCCCATCCCCACCCTTCCCGCCCCTACCAGCACCGCTCCGCCCTGCCCAACGCTAAGATTGATTGATTTTTTCGTGTTTCCGGGCGCGTCAACTGCTTTGGTCATTAGTCCCGTTAGTTTAGTGCAGGTTTTTTCGCGGGAGATGGCGGTGATCTTCCCCCGCTGGATGGCGAGATCCGGCGCCGACCGTCAGCTAGTGGGGTTTGCCCCTAACCAGGACTCTCCCACCAACGGGGCACCGCCCCAGCCGAGATAAGCTCTAAGTTCCCGACGGGTCTTTCAGAATATGTGGTAGAGTACTGCATGTTAGTGTAAGTGTGTGTGTGTGTGTGTAAGGGGAGAGGATAGGACAAGGAAGAGGAAGGAAAGATCGCGCGAGGTCCGTTTGTTAGGGTACTGCTCCGGCATTCGCCTGGTGATGATCGGAGAAACCACGGAAAATTACCGATCAGAGCAGCCGGCCGCTAGAATTCTTCTCCAGACGGCAACTGAATTCAACCTTGCTGAAAAGCTAGTGTCGAAAATCCTGCCACCGTGGGGAGTGGGAACCTACGACCTCCCGGTCAGAGGCGCTGCAGTGACATCAGTTGATGCACTGAGCTACCGCTCCCGGTGCCAACGCTGAGGTTTTGTTCTCCGTATAGGTGCCAATCAGCCGTTTGGTGGGCACTTAATGAAATATGCACATGTATATCCTGTTTACGTTACTAAGATTTTGGGAATGACGTGCAAGGAAGCAATAGAATAATGATAAAAATGTGTGTGAGCATCAAATAATCAGTCGTTGCTCACATTGAAAATAAATATTGTTTTGTTTTCAAGAATGAAGGCATTGTGTGTTGATGCCCGGGAAAGATGAAATACAACATATTTCCTTTGACAAAGAAATTCAACGCAATATCGCTGAACTGAATTCAAACCATGCCTACAATATTATGTCAATTTTTGTTTACAGAAGTGATACGTAATGCTATTGTTATATTACTCATAAAAAAGATTCCATTTTCTTCCAAGTGATACTTTTGACTTAATGCATTTTTGGTGGTATTTGTATCATTTCGGAGCATCATTTCTCCTTGCTTTCTTGTCAATTTTTAATATATAATGTATCAGATACACTAAAAATAATTTTTGACTTTACGACTTTAGACTCCACGCGATTATTCTTTTAACAAAACAAATAATTAGACTATTACTAGCAGTAAATTTGGATAAATTATTTCAAAGGTTCACTATCAACAATTTTTGTTTGTAGTTCATTTTGTGTGAGCCTCCTATCAATTCTCCTTGTGGAGCTGTATTGGACAAAACTAATACTAAGATAGTTTTTCTTTGCTTGTGAAGAGAAGTAAAACTACGTATTATGTTTTTTCGTCGATTGAAACGAATAAATTGAAAAATGAAATAAATTTTAAGGACATTTTGACAAATGAAATTTTAATTTTATTAGTATTTTTTATTTTATTTCATTTGTCAATTTTATTTCATATTTTTGCTTTATGTTAATTTGCCCCCTTTCTTTATGTTAATCTCTCAATTTCTTCTTCTTTATGTTAGAGACCTACTGAAGATGAGACATTGTTTTTCCGAAAGTTAACTTTGGGCATGTTGTAATAAATATAACTGATATTGTTGTGGATGATTATCCTTATCGCTAATTAAAATAATATATTAATAATAGCAGAACCCGGCAGACGTTGTCTCATACTCTCTTTTTCCTCAGTTTCTCTTTTACCCTCTTTCTCTCTCCCTCTCTTTTTCCTCCCTCTCTTTCACCCCTCCCTCTCTTTCCCCCTCTCACTTTTCCCTTCCTCTCCTCCTCTCTCTCTTTTCCCTCTCTCTTCCCCTCCCTCTCTTTTTTCCTATCTCTTGCATTTCCCTGCTCCCTCTCCCTATTTCCCAACTCACTCATTTACCCCTTTGTCTTTTTTTATTATTATTTCTTATTATTTCTAATAAAATCAAATAAAAGGTGTAAAGCCCTATTACAATCCTTACGAACTCACAAGCCTTAAGTCGTTTATTATATGGAGTTGAAAATGAAGATCATTATTACTAAAATTATTAGAAACAACGCTTAAAATTAATTTAAGCAAATAAAATAAAATCACGAGTTGACAGGAGGTGCAGAATACTAGGAAGCAGCCGTAGGTCTTTACTGAAGGTGGAATTCTCTCACTGGGGTTAGGTCGTGGTGTAATGACCAAGGTAATAACGCGGTGAACGCGACCTACCTGTTCTTTTCTCATTTGCCTCCAGCAGCGCGGCAGGGGAGCTGATTGCGAGCGGAATAAACAGCCATATGTTCGCAGCTCGAGTTTCTTTCTCCAGGAAACACGGCCTCAATAACGCAAAGTCACGGCAACGTCATTACAGGCTCCGACTAAGAACATGCCTTCAAGTACTTCGCGTACAATGGGTCGTGTAGCATTGCAGTAAAAGTAGCGTAAGCCCACATTCAAACGATTAAGACGTTTGAGTCTTTCTATCTTCATCTTGTAGGGTTAGTTCCGAAATAGCTTTATTCGGTTGATGATCCAAGTTCTTATCTAGATTCTAGTTTAATTGGCTAGGGTGATATTTTCAGTTGTTGCTCGTGTCATACAATTACAATGGGTGATTCAGTACCATTCCAAGAATGAATTATTTATCATAAAGGAACTCCTGTAATAAATGAAAACTGCTATTATGATCGACAATAATGCAAAATAACTATCTAAATAATCAGCGATTATTAATAGTTTCATCTATTTTCAATCAATTAGGATTTTTGAGTTTGATTTTGAATTTTAAAAATTTGTGTAATTTTGAATGTTAAAAATTTATAAATGTAGGTATATAAAATGTAATAAATAGTATAAAATCATCAAATGTTTTTAATAATAAATTCTACTGAAATAAGAATGTATTAATGCTTTTATAAGTATTCACTATAGTTTAGAAAAATAACAGTACCGAAGTAAATACCACATGGAGACATAGTTCAAAAACTATCAGAAGAAAAAAACATTTTTTAAATATTTTTAATTTTTAAATGGAAATTGTTATCACCTAATCTATAGGTTAAATATGAATGTGGCAAATACGTCTCCCCTTTATTCAAGGAGATGGCGGGGGATTTTTTGTGGCTTGTGAACATTTATCAAGTTACAGTTTTGATATTTTGGGAATAAGATTTCATATACCTTTCATCACACCCCACACTTTTCTGAATACAATAAATACTTTGGAAAATCGATTGGTTCTTACAATGAGCCGTTATTATCAATCCGTTTCAATATTATTCTATTTCTCCTCACGCTACCAGTAGTGAAGTAGGAAGAAGTGAGTCAGTCTTGCCGCTACTTTGAAATTTGTTCTGTAACTACATTATGTCTTGTAAGTTTTCTTTTCGGCGTTTTTGGCGAATTAACTTATTCGTTAATATTTATAATACAAATAGAGAAAATAAATTGCTGTCTCTCTTTACAAGATTATTGATTGTCCTAAGATATTCCCCATGATCTGTAATAAAGTTACGTTTCGTTTATTGATAGAAAAACTTCTGAATAGACCGACAGTCCTACCGTTTTGTGGGTTACATTTTTAGATGAAATGAAAATATTAAGACATTACAATAAAATATGATATTTTAGATAGTTGTTAATTCTATTCTTTTCAACTCCACAACCGGCTGAGGTAACTCAAGCCATCAACTGATGTCACAGTAGTGTCTATGACCTACAGGTCTTAGACTTCAAGTCAACGCAGTAACGGGGTCGAATTCAGCCGCTGTCTGGAGGAGAATTCTAGCAGTTCGGCTGTTCTTATGGGTAGTTTTCCATGGTTTCTCCCATCAACATTAGGTGAATGCCAGAGCAGTACCCTCACAAACGGGCCACGGACTGCTCGCGAGCTTTCCTTCCTCTTCTTTGTCCTATTCTCTCCCCTTACACACGCACACACACACTTACAGGTACTATACTACCACACACGTCGGGAGCTTAGAGCTTGACCTGGCTGGATCGGTGCCGCACTAGTGGGGGATACCTAGTTGGAGAAACCCACCGCAAAGCTACGTGTAGGTCGATGCCGGATCTCTGCACCCAGTGGAGGAGCAACACCGCCATTCCTACGAAGAAACATGCACTAAATTCACGGGATTAATGGCTATAGCAGCTGACGCGCCGGGCAATAAAAAGTAAATCAACTTATCACCTCCTCAATCAACTTATCACCTCCTTTCGCCTTTTAGGTATTGCGTTACTGTTAAATACGCGTGCAAGATTTTATTTAATAAATCTAAAAATGATTGCTTAATTTTTATAACAATGAGCTAATAATTATACACGACTTATTTGTTGCTAAATATGATATAGAGAAATTGCATATAAAATAGCTCAAGGGGGTCAGAAACAACCCCACGCCACTTCTCCAAGGTTAACGGATAACAAGAACTCAGCTGATCTTTCCTTTTTCTCCGTTGTCTTCGGTCAAAGTGCTCAAGAATGTTTGACAGAATTCAGTAATATAAAACATGACGAAAAAGTTTCAAAAAATATCGTGTGAGAGAAAATTAAATGTATTGTTGAAATATATCCCTGGAATCAGTTTCCCAAGCGCCACGCTCTGGAGACATAAAATTATTTTGAATTATAGTAAATTCAAGCAGCTTTTAGATTGTCCTAGATAAGGCTTGTAATATTTTACCTTTCCTAAGTCATGAACAACTCAAATATGTATTTCCATAATTGTATTTGACATGTTTTCAAACATGAATAAACTTGAATGTTGTAAAATTACATCCATTTTATGCTGATGAAACTACCTCAGTGTTCATTCTATGAACAGACTCCATCGTCGCCTACGCTGAATCGACTCGGAAATTTCGCAGCGCTGTAATCCACGGCACTTTCCGTAAGTCGTATGTAGAAGAAAAAACACCCTCTCTCAAGTCCGCGTGCCCATGCAGCGGGCGCCGCGCGTCCTCTCACCCACCCCTACTCCCCCCGCTCCGCTCCCCTCTCGCCGCCCCCGCTGCACACCCCTTCCTGCTGCGCGTTCCGCGGTAAGTGGTAGGTATGGTAATGGGGCCCGAGCGTGCGTGTCCGCGGCGCTGGGGCGGGGTTGAACGAGGTGGCGCGCATTCAAACCCGCGTCTCCCCCCACCCCGCGCCCCCTCGCCGCCCCCGCCACTCGGAATTTAAAATGTGCCCGCAGCCGCGCCGCGCCCCACGCTCCGCCCCGCCCGGCCCCGCCCCGCGTCGACTCCCGTGAGATTGAGTCGTCCCGTCGGGCGCCCCACTTCAATTTGAAGGGTCGGCCCAATCTCTAGCGCCTCCTCCGGCCCGCGGCTCCCCGCGCCACCTCGCGGAATCCCACGGCCCCCCCCCCCCCCCCCCCCCCCCCCCCCCCCCCCCCCCCCCCCCCCCCCCCCCCCCCCCCCCCCCCCCCCCCGCCCCGCCCCCCGCCCCGCTCCCCGCCCCGCTCCCCGCCCCGCTCCCCGCCCCGCTCCCCGCCCCGCTCCCCGCCCCATCCCGTCCGCCCCCGCCTCGCCCCCGCCCCGCCCACGCTTTGGTCGCCTTTGCTTACACTGCCCCGGCTGTACCGCCTCAGCCCCGAGCCCAACTCTTGTCCCGGACTTGTATCTTCCGTTCCTCTGCCGTTCAAAATGCGCCGTCCGTGGCATGTACTTAACCTAAGGGTGTACATCCGCATAATTCCACTTCTGGAGGTCTCTTGTTATTACTTTCTCGTATGCGTAGTACCTTACCAAACGGGCCACGGACCGCGCGCGATCTGTCCTTCCTCTTCCTTGTCCTATCCTCTCCCCTTGCACACACACTTACACTAACATGCACTACACTACCACATTCCGGGAGAGCGGTCGGGAGTTTAGAGCTTGTCCCGGCTGGTGCGGTGCCGCGCTGGTGGGAGAGTCTTGGTTAGGGGGAAACCCCACTAGCCGACGGTAGGTCGGCACCGGATCTCGCCATCCAGCGGGGGAAGATCACCGCCATCGCCCGAGAAAAAAACATGCCATACACTAACGGGACTAATGACCACAGTAGTTGACGCGCCCTGAAACACGAAAAAATCAATCAATCGAATGCGTATGTATATACGGAATAATGTACGTAGTATAGGGAAAGTTATGTAATTCTGTGCGAAAAAATGACTGATTTTGTGCACAAAAAAATTCATTGCCGGGCCCTGACAACGAAAAAGTGAATAAATTCAGTTGCTAAATGAAGAAAAAAATCATCTAACATGTGTAGCCAGAAAAACCTGTGTTGTGGGTACTTGATGGCAAAAAACCAATCAAAAGCAAAACGTCCGTCCGTCTGTGAACACTACTAGCTGGCCAGAGAATGGAGCCGGACCTTAAAGCCACTCCACACCAAGGAAATTAGAAACATTTGCTACGAGGTCTGTGCCATTCGGTAGCACCTCTAGTTTTACTTTCTTTACAGCTGATCTCATTCTATCATGAACAACATTTGCTGTTACTCATTGTTTTGACTTTCGTCATCTGACAAACGTTTCCGACAGTACTATCATCACCCTCATTTCACTTGTCTTCACAAATAGTCTTGTGTTTTTTCCCGCATAAGCGCAACTCTTATTTGACAGCTGCCCGTGTCTTTCATTAATTACTGTTCAAAATTCTAACTCGCAACTGTCTGTGCCAGAGCTACATTCAGCATACATCTGTCTTATTGTGTTCCTTTTTATTCAACTGACGTATTTGTAATAACATGCCGTCTGTTCCAGTCCTGTCCTTTATTATATACTAACTGACCCGGCGAACTCTGTTCCGCCTTAACAGAGAACTCCGTTCCGCCCAAACATACGAAAACCCGCGAAATCACGCGAAAACGTGCGAAATCACGCGAAAACATGCGAAATCACGCGAAAACGTGCGAAAACGTGCAGAAACGTGCGTTCTCACACAGAAACGCTGTCGAACGGGATAAACAGTATCCTATGTCCGTCTCCTGGCTCTAAGCTTCCTGCTCACCAAATCGGTACAGCCGTTCTTGAGTTATAAATAGTGTAACTAACACGACTTTCTTTTATATATATAGATTACTTTATCGTTGATACTGCATTCTGTTTCATTATCATCTGCATTTCATGGTTCTGTCTCTTTGGCTTTAATGTCTTTACCATCATAATAGCATCAAACGCTTCTACTTGCACCAAAGAGTACTGATGTACTCGTCACGGATTTCATTTTTTTCCTGCTCTGCCCACTAATTATTAATTTTCCTAGTCCGTAATATTATAGCATCTCTTCCTTCCTTAACAAATCCTCAAGTGCGAACATTCCGTTGCTAATGGAACTCTCCTTATTCTAAAATAGTGAGTAGCGCATAATAAACTACTCGTACATAGCCCATATTTAATTATACTTTTACAATTTATCTATTACAGAAACAATCCGCTGTATGGGGACAACTTCCTATTTTTGTTTACAGCTAATTCAGATGTCACTTCATGCCTTCGGCGATGTAAAACAATTTATTGCAAACCGAGTGAAACACCTTACAAAATTTATTTTGATGTAACTTTGTTCCTTAAATGAAACATTCTCTCAGGTACAATCATTTCTTATAAATTATTTCACTTCTGTCAATAACTGTCTACTCACACAACCTCAATTCGAAATCGTACGAGAGACCATATTGCTGGGGCTGAGCTGCCTCCCTGCCCCTGTCATCTGGCCGTCTGCGGGGTGCCAGGGCGCTGCCTCGGAGCGTCGCGACGCCACCCTGGCGAGCGCTTATCCGCGCGCGGTGTGTGCTCACCGCCGTATATTTGGTGGCGCCGCGCCCGGGTTTTCCCGCGGGCTCAGTCGCGCGCTTTGGGACTTGGCGCCGCCGGGCGGGGGCGAGGGCGCGGTCAGGCACGAGGCAAGGTCGGTGCGGGGGTGCGGGCGCGGTGGAGCCGGTGAGGTAAGAAGGTTGAGGATGAGGAGAGCGGTGGTGGGCGTGGAGGAGGGGGTAGAGGTTGAGAAAGGGGTGAGATGTTCGTGGCGGCGGGGGTAGGGACGGGCGATGAGGTTGGGCGCGAGGGTGGGGGTTGGGATTGAGCAGGGTGAGGAGATTGGGTAGTGTAGCCAAGTGGTAGTAGCGGGTCGGAGGTGAGAGGCGGGCAGTGGGCGTGAGGCGGGCGAGGGCGTGGGGGAGGGCGTGGGGGCGTGGGGGAAAGCGTGGACCAGGAGCGTGGGGCGGGGAGGGCGTGGGCGGGGAGAGCCTGGGGCGGGGAGAGCCTGGGGCGAGGAGAGTATGGAGCGGGGGAGGGCGTGGGGCGGGGAGGGTATGGGGTGGGGAGGGTATGAAGCGGGGAGGGCGTGGGGCGGGAGGATGTGTGGGGCGGGTAGGGTATGGGGCGGGGAGGGTATGGAGCGGGGAGGGCGTGGTGCGGGGAGGACGTGGGGCGGGGAGGGTGTGGGGCGGACAAAGCGTGCGGTGGAAGGGGGTGGGCAGGGAGGCCGTGGGGCGGGGAGGGAGTATGAGGCGGGGAGGGCGTGCGGCGGGGGTTTGGGGGCGAGGAAAGGCGTGGGGCGGGGGAGGTATGAGGCAGGGAGGGCGTGGGGCGGGGGAGGGTGTGAGGCGGGGAGGGCGTGGGGCGGGGAGGGTGTGAGGCGGGGTATGAGGCGAGGAAGGCGTGGGGCGGGGAGGGTGTGAGACGGGGAGGACGTGGGGCGGGGAGGGCGTGGGGCGGGGGAGGGGCGTGGGGCGGGGAGGGCGTGGGGCGGAGAGAGCGTGGGGCGGGTAGGGCGGAGGGCGAGAAGGGAGGGCGTGAGGTGGAGAGGCCGGGGGGCGGGAGGCGTGGTGCGGGGAGGGTATGGGGCGGGGAGGGCGTGGGCGGGGGAGGGTATGGGGCAGGCGGCGTGGGGCGGGGAGGGGGCGTCGGGCGGGGAGGGGGCGTGGGGCGGGGAGGGCCGGGGGCGAGGGGCGTGGGGCGAGGAGGCGTGGGGGAAGGCGTGGGCGCGGAGGGCGCGGGACGGGAAGGGCGTGGGGCGGGCGTAGGGGTGAGCGCGGGCGCGGGGCGGGGGCGAGGCAGGGAGAGGGCTGTCACGGGGCGGGCACAGCGAGGGCGTGGAGCAGGCGCGGGGCGGGGGTGAGGTAGGCGGGGGGGGGCGCGGAACGGGCGCAGGGGCGTGCGCGGGGAGGGCGTGGGTTGGTGACGAGGTGGGTGCGGGGCGACTGTGGGGGAGGGCGCGCGGGGCGGGCTCTGTGGTAGGAGCTGAGGCAGACCTTGTGGCGGGGACAGGCGTGGGATCTGTCTCGTTCAAGGGGGCGGGCGGGGCGGGCGTCGAAGCGGAGTCAAGCAAGTGGAAGGTTGAGGTCGGAATGGAAATGTCTAGGGGTGCAGGGTGGAGTGGGCGAGAGGTCGGCAAACGCTACGACGGATGTGGGCGGTGGGAAGTGGGTAGGAGAGAGGGGGGTTGCGGGAGGATGCGGAGGCCAAAGCGAGTCCGCGAGAACCGCCTGGGCGTATCGCTGCGACGTATCGGCGCGAAGTGTTGGCAAAAACGGAAGGCGCGGGTCGAGGTTAAAAGAGCTTCTGAGGTGAGGCGGAGGATATTTGCGAAGGCGAGTTGGAAACACAAAGTGCAGCGTTAGGGAGCCACAAAACGATTCATGGGGTATGTAGTTATCAAACGAATTCAAGAACATAAGTACAATATACAAGAATTGAAAATTTGTAATCGACAAGATGTGAGGCATAGAGAAGGTCCATAGGTTTATGAAATGAAATTATTCTCGGAAATTCCTTATCCATATTTACTATCATTAATCCTATTCTAATTGAGTGAATTGTGTTTCCAAGAATAATATTGTTTTGAATCTCTGATCATTGAGTGCCCGTGGTCTGGCATAACGTGAATTCGCGTCACGAACCAAGTGTTTTCTGGAGGACATTCGAAATTGAGATGTTTATTTCATTTTTGACGGTCAAGTTCAGGCAACGTGTGAGGAACTTCAAACGCCTGCAAGTACGAGAACGAAGGAAAATAAACGTCAGGACGAAAGGAGGGGTATAAGCAAGACCAACTAGATTTTGAAGTTGGTCGCTTGGAAGTCGCGTGCAAGAGCGAATGAAGGAGCGGGAGAAAAAGTTCAGAGATGAAACCGAGCGCGAGTAAATGATGTTGTCCGGAGGGCGGTTTGAGAAAATTGGGTGAATTCAGAAAATATGGAAACCAGTGATGCATTTTAAAAGTATACACAGATAGATTAAAAATTAATTTGACTTGCAATTAACCATTTAATTTTACTTGCAATTTGTATGTTTTAATACGAACGATTTGAAAATTTAAAAAAAAATCTAAATGACTCTTTTGTAAAAATGTTTACTGGTTATATTTTTACTATGAGAAATAGTTTGAATTCAACCCACTTGTACCCGTTGATACGTGACCAATTATGTTATACGGCAGTAAGGAACAACGTTCATAAGAGCTTTAGCAATTGCGACAATGCATTATGCATTATAATAAATGAAGCAAGTCAAGCGTTAAACAAAGAAATGAATAATATATTAAAGAATATGAACAAGTGAGGAGACAATTGATGAACGGTATGAGTCAAGAGTAAATAAAACTCCATTATGCAAGAGATTTTCGATTTTCTGACCCTGTGCGATAAGTATCCTGTCTGGGATTTTGGACTTTTATTGTAGGGAATATCTAATAAAAGCGCTCGTTGTGAGAATAAGACATAACCGAACTCGAAAATACGATTTCAACTTTCTTTTCTCGACTTTTTTCTCTGTCACCTTTACAACATTTTTCGTTAATTCTTACCAGTGTTGTCGAGTTCGTAACGACTAATTGTAACTGTCTTACAAATGAGAATCAGTTTATCAGTGTAAGAATAAAAGCTAGTTTTCTTGTTTTAGGAGGCCGTTTTGCAGTTTGTAAGTTGACCGTAGAGACTCCTACAGGTATGTCCTATTTATGAAAGTACAGTAAAATCTGTCGATCGGACCAAATCATTATTCCGATTTAGAAAGGTTTCTGTTTTATGCAGGTTTGTCTATTTTACAACATTTGTTATTTTGATATTTCTGCTCTGAAATCAGTAAATTACACGAGTTTGTTTTAATTTGTAAAAGTATATTAATATATAACGCATTTATGGAAGAAATTACCACGAAATTAATATTAAAAATATTTCTCACAATTAAAAGGAAAATCTCCACCACTTGTGAGCTAAAATAACATAATTTTTCAAACATTCATCGATTTTTGCTTTCTAATTTTCTCAATTGCTAACACCTTTTCAATTATGTTTTCTAGTTGTGAAACTCATAAAAACACATCATCTCTGACTAGTGGAGGTAGCCGAACTGCTCGCTGACTCCTTCAATGCCCTTGAGTCACCGCCCACAGTACTATGTCTTTCTCCCGTGGCCTTGACCAATACGGCCGTGGCCGAGGGGGCTACGATTCTCAAAGCGGGGTCAGAAGATGCGTGATTAAGAGTATCTCGCGTCTTTCTGCCAATTACTTAAATTCATAGGAATTCCGTTTTATAATGTATTTGTTGACCTTACCCATTCACAAATAGTGCAGGCCAGTACGAGTCCACATGGTTACCTTCCGGTCACCTTACAGTTCAAATATCTCACCAATCTGTTCGGTTCCAATATCTACACTCTTAAAAATATTATTCAACTTCTTTGTTCGTTCGAAATGCTCCTTTTGTTGTAAAGCATAACGCAACGTCGCAGTTGCTCAATCTCATCTCAACATTGCTCCTTACGAACGTTTGTCATTAGTCACGTGATCAGTAGTCCACGCTAGTACGAGTCTACATGGTTACCTTCCGGTCACATCACAGTTCAAATGTCTTACCAATAGGTTCACTTCCAATGTCTACACTCTTTAAAATATTAGTCAACTTCTTTGCCCAACGTTTGAAATGCTTCTTTTGTTGTAAAGCATAACGCAATGTCGCAGTTTCTCAACCTCATCTCAACATTGCTCCTTACGAACATTTCTCATTAGTCACATGACCAGTAAAGTTTACGGATGTCACCTTAACGTCCGACGCTAAAACTCCGTAAAGCCTATTTTACACGGTCATTTTTTCATCATTTCCCGGCGATACTGAGCAGACTGGATGTAATTTGTACGAAAAAATGATGCATGCTTCATTTTTCCGTACAGATTTCATCCAGTTTGACTACGGCGCCCCTAGTGTCACTTTATGGAACTTTCTTCGATTGCGTGGGTTCTCCGGCAGGGAGTATATATATCTGGTGCGTAGCGTGGGCACTTGTCGTTTAATTTTGAGTGTTGTTTGTGATATTGAGTCTTTGTGTTCAGTAAACCCTCTCGGAAATAAAACCACAATACCTCACACGTCTTTCTACTCCTTACTCTGCGAATTCGTAAATATCTGATCATTCTTCCCGCTAATTTAATTTGTTTCCGTAAATGCGATGTTCAACTGTTAAACTTCCAGCGCTTTTTGCGGCGTTTGGAGGAAGTATTTTCATCACGATCACGTACAGACCAGGAATGACCGTGTAAAACGCTGGAATCACGTTCATCCAGTTTCGGTACGCACAGAACCGAACGTCCTTTTTCCATCCAGTTTCTGTACAGAAAAATGAAAAAATGACGGTGTAAAACAGGCTTAACAGCCAACGGCCCGCGCGACGGCGTCGCGTCCGCCGCCCATCGACTCGGAGCTGTTGTGCTTGGCTGGCGGCCCGCGCGGCTGTCGGCCGCTGATGTACGGAACAATGCTGTGTTTTTCGCGGGTGGATTTAGTGGTGACGAGCGCGGCGCGGCGCGGCGCGGTGCTGCGTGGGAGCCTTTGCGTACGCCGCGCCGCTAAATGGATACAAAGGGGTTATATTTAAGAAGGAAACGCGAGGAGGTACCGCGGGAGGCGGGCAGGAGGGCGCCCACGAGGTGGAAGGTAACAACAAAAAAGGAAGAGCTAAGAGGACACGCAAGGAAATGGAACGTTATGCGAAAATGTTTTCGTTACTTTCTAAGTATATTTATTGTTATGCGCATGTTTTGAGACGTTCTACTATCACTATTGGTTCAAATGTCTCTGCAGGGAGGAAATTTGGTGAAAATGCGATTAAGTAAGTAGTAAAAAATAAGAAATAGCTACGTAGCAATTATCTGCATGTAATTAGAAATTATTTAACTAATATGTAAATATGTTTCAAAATAATAGGAATTTATTTTAAAAGTGGCTGAAATAGGCAATTATGTGAAAGTTAGTTAATTATTCAAAAGCGCGTTAGCTCGAGTGTATAATTACTAACGAGCACATTAATGGTCTTTCTGCCACCTGTGATAAACAATGTTATCCGATCGCCTTTACATTTTGTGTTTAATTTCCTCTACAAGTAGGGGTAATAATGAATGGCATTACTAAATTGATTTCGGCGGTTCATTAGAGACCTTGGAGAATATATTAGAGTTGGCAATCGCTGTCTATTGCGAGAAAATGGAAGATATTCCTGAAAGTATTAAAAGTGAAGCTGCAGAAGCTGTAGAAGATTTTATTACCCAGTAAATTTAAAGATACATACCGTAAAGAATACGACATTTTCAAGGAGTGGAGGAGAGAAAGAAATATTTAGAACATATGCGACGAAGTTATATCAACTTATTTCGCAGTGAAAGTAAGAAACCAATACTGAATGTAGGTTTGTAGGAATATATACCGCTTGTCTACCGTCAAAGAAAGTGTGTATTATACTTTGTTATTTGGTGAGTATTATGAGTAAAAGCGTTATTTTCATAAATAAACTATTAAGTATAAGTGAGTCTATGCGTATTCCTTCATTTTTCAATAAATAATATTTTTCGTGCATCAAATTGTTTAGTTCGCCGGCGGCAGTTTTGCTGTTGTTTATTGGGACAATTGATGGCTAGTTTATTACATGGATATAAAGAAGAGTCATTTCACCGACTCTGGACACGTAATTTCTCTACAAGGCGACCATATACGATAAAAATATTATTTAGGATTTTTTTTTCATATTCGTATTGCCCTATCCTCATCCCTGATTTACAGACACACATGCACTACACTACTTACAGCTCTCGACCGGTCTCACGCCATATGTGCATATGTCGTTAGGCCGGTCGAGAGCTTATAGCTTGCCCTGATGTGGCAGATAATAGTACATTATGAAACGATGATGTAATGATCGGTATTAATACACGAGTGTGATATTACGATACGAGCGAGGTACGAGCGAGTATCGTAAACTTCACACGAGTGAATTAATACCCATTACTTCGAGTTTCATAGAGTACTTTTTCTACAACTTTTATAAGTTAAACTTTTACATAGAGTCGTTTCGTGGCAGTTGACTTGCAGGATTCAGCCAAGGCCACCTAGCGGCAGCTACCATACCTTCCGCGTGTGGCTTTGGTTTACAGAGTTACGAGAGAATGCAAAAGTTGCTCTTACAATAATTCCGAGGTCACTATTTTCGATTTTTCTCTTATTTCTGAATGTGCCAATTCCTCCTCTTATTTATTAGACATTTCAAACTAAAGAATTGGCCGGATTTAAAGGACAAACACACGGCAGCAACATATAACACACAGTAGCTTGCGTTCTGATTTTAACGTTAGTCGAATGTTCCCTCTACCACTACCACTGTGTTAGTCAAATAGGATCGAAGTGAAATTACGATCCAATTTATTTTATATAATATTCCACGTACAAATTACTGATAATAAAAGAAATTTAAACCGATAAACATAACATAACATTAAATGCAATTTTAATGTACACAATCGAACAAAACATTTACTAGAACGATTCTCAAAGACTAATGAAGTCTCAATACTTGGTTTGTAAGCTTCTCTACGATTGGTCCAGTATCATAATGAAATCTGTATCGTAATGAGTATCATTATGCAACGGGTTGGAGCCGTCAAATGACAGAATTATAGAATGGGAGTAGAAAAATGAATGAAGAAAATCCCGCTATCCGACGTGTAGGTCGGTCCTGAATCTTACCACCCAGTGGAGGTAGAACATTACATCTCGTGATACTTATTCATTACCTTACGGGAATAACGACCATGGCAGTTGAAGCGCTCGGAAACACGAAATAATCAATTCATCAATCAAATTTAATATTTAATTTTTGCAGCTTTGTCATGGAGTTTTAATTTAAGCAATTACTAGTAGAAAAAGTAGTATTGGTAGAAAGATTAGTAGATCTATAATTTAGGATTATTTTTGAAACTTTTTAAATTTAAATATACGCACTAATTGAATGTAATAAATAAATTAAAAGTTAATCACCTCCAATAAATTCTACTTACGCTATCTCATTTAATTTTAAAAAATATCCCTTAAATATTTTCTGAAGCTGGTCGTAACGCTTCTGATAATGAACACGCTCCATTTGTTGGGACCTATAGTGCAAAACAAACGACCTCTCTCACTTCGTAATAGTTCAGTAAAAATTGTGTTCTTTTACAAACACTGCTCAGAGAGTGGTACTACTTGTCTACCGTCAAAGAATTACACGTTTGTTAGAAACTCTTTCAAAGCGTACTTCGGAGGTAAAGCGCCAAATATTACACGATGTAGACTGCAACGAGCTTCATATTTGGACAGGGTGTAAAGATGTATAGAATGGAAAATACACGTTTCCAAAATAAAAACAAATTCTCGTTTCCAAAATAATTATAGTTAGTCATTGTAATAATCTAGCAGCAATTGGTGTCTTTACCATCCACTGAGCGAGTTGTCCCAGAAAACTGAATAATATTTCTTAAAATAGTAGTTTTATTGTGTTTGTGCTTTTATCGTTTTCTCTTTCCAATCGTGAAGTTTTTTCTATTATCCGCGTACGTTTTCTTGAGCCCTCATTTCGCTAATTGCAAGAGGAGTGAGGAGTTTGATTATTTTGACAACAAGAATATTGTATCAAATTTGTAGCTTGTTCTTCTTCTTCTTATCTTCAAGTATTTAGGCATGATGCCTGTTACGCCGCTTAGTACTGGTCCTTCCAACGCATTCTTGGACGTCCTATGTTTCTCTTTCCTCTTGGTTGATAATTTGCCATTTGTTTAGGAATGCGGTCGTTGTTCATTCGCAACAGATGTTCTTGCCAAGAGTGTCTGTAGTTAGTGACTTTCTCTATGAGACATTCTACATTTAGCTCATTTCGTATTTTTGTGTTCCTTTGTCTATCTAGGAGACTATATCCCGCTACCGCTCTAAGAAATCTCATTTCTGCTGCTTGCAGTCTTGAGATATCTTTTTTTGTCATTGTCCACACTTCACTCCCATATAAGCAAGTTGGTATTGACATAACTTTATAAAATTTGATGAGAGTGTCTCTTCTCACTTTTGAACTGAGTGTTCTTCTTATGGTACCATTCATTTGATTGAATCGTTCTATTTTCTTATTTATGTCGATTTCGCCATAAAATGATATGTCTGCTCCCAGGAATGTGAAGTGCTGTATCTGTTCTACAGTTTTATTATTTACTACAATTTTTGAGCGTACCGGGTATCGTCCTTGGAATGCCATCACTTTCGTTTTGGTGTCCGATATTTCCAGATTATATTCTGACATTATCCGCTGCAGTTCATGAGTTGCTTTTTGTAATATATCTTCGCCTTCTGCTATTATTGCTTGGTCATCTGCAAAAAGTATTGTCCATAATTTTGTTCTCGTTATGTCTAAACTATAAAATTTTAATCTGGTCTTCCACTCGCGAAGAGCTTCGTCTATGTAGATATCAAACAGAATCGGTGAAAGACTGCATCCTTGTCGTAAGCCTTGGTCCACTTTCGCTTTTCGATCTAGTTTCCAAGTAATACATATTTCGGATTCATTATACATACTTTCAATTACAAGAATCAGATGTTCAGGGATTCCTTTCTTTCTTAGTACTTCAAAGAGGGTATGCCTGGCTACAGTGTCAAAAGCTTTTTTGTAATCTACAAACAAGATGTGGGTTTCTTTGTTATATTCTCTGTGTTTCTCTAGAATTTGTTTTAAGACAAATATATTGTCTATGCAAGACCTTCCTTGGCGAAAGCCACTTTGCTCTTCCATCAGCATTGTTTCTGCAATTTTCCTTAATCTAGAGGTCACAATTTTTGAGTATACCTTATACGCAACGTTTAGGAGACTTATACCTCTGTAGTTGTCACATATTGTTCGGTCTCCCTTTTTAAAAATAGGCAGAACTACAGCAAGTTTCCAATCGGTAGGCACTTTTCTTCTATTCCAGCATAGGTTGAAGAAGTGGAGAAGCCTTGTTTTAAATTCTTTAGTTGCACATTTAAGCATTTCTGCCTTAATGCCATCACTACCACTAGCTTTCCTATTTTTCATTTTAGCTAATGCCTCTTCCAGTTCCTCAAATTCTATCTGGTCTATGCTGTCTTCAATAAGGTTTTCATTTTTGTCTACCTTCTCATTCTTATCACTCGCATTCTTATTTGTCCATAAGTTCTTATAATAAGAGAGCCATTCATCTGACTTAATTACCTGTATATCTGCTACATCCTTCTCTTGTCTATTAAGGTGCCTCATAATTTTATACGCGGATTTCTGCCGTCCATGTATGTCATTTTCAATATCAGCTATATATTTATCCCATGATTCCTGTTGGGCTTTTCTCGTTAGATACCTGACGTGGTTGGAAATTGTGGTATATTCCTTCTTAGTTTGTGGAGATTTATTGGATAAATATCTCAGGTATAATTTCTTTTTCTCATTAACAGCTTCTTCAATTTCTTCATTCCATATTTTAAGCCCTTTCTTCTTCGATCTCTTTGAAGTAAAACCTAGTGTTTCATATGCTGTTGCTTCCATTATAGTTTTCAAATTCCTCCACTCTTCTTCCACGTCATTACTAATTTCATGTGTTTTGTTATGTTGCTCCAGACGTTGTTGGTATAGCAGTTTGACAGATTCTTCATTTAGTAAATATACTTTCCAAATCTTTTGGATGGGACAAGTTTGGCGATTATTGTTTTTAACCCATCTCTTCAGTAGTTTTAACTTTCCTAAGAGTGCAAAGTGATCGCTATCTATATCGTAACTCCTGTAGACTCTTACATCTGTGAAAAGTTTGCTTACTTTATCGTTTGCCATGATGTAATCAATAGCA
>BLKR01006992.1:0-46035 GCA_011170035.1 Teleogryllus occipitalis | reverse complement strand
TCTCCCCCTGCCCTGCCCCGCGCCCCCCCCCGCACCCCTCCCCGGCCCCCGCCCCCACCCCCACCCCGCCCCTGCCGTCTGCGCAGCCCGGGCGCGCCCTAACGGCCTCCCGCCGCTCCCCTCGGTGGCGCCTCGTGCCCGGCAAATGTCTTTTCGATAACGCCGCTCGGTCGCCGCATTTTCCCCTGGCTCCGTCGCAGCCCCGCGCCCCGCCCCGCCTCGCCCCGGCCCTGCACCCTCCGCGGTGATCGCGGTGCAAGGGGAGGATTTGGAAGCGCTGGCGGCGGCCGCGGGGCTTTGTACGAGAAATTGCATCAAGTCGCTTTCAGCGCGGCTGCGACAGCATTAAAGAACTCCGTGGCGTCGCAGAGAGCGCCCTGTTGTGTTTCGAGGGAAAAAGGCGGAAATGTTCGCATCCGCAATGGCTTCTTTATTACCTGTTCCAGATTACGATTTAAATATACACGGTTCCACACTTAGCGCCGGAAACTCTATAGGATATTTAGGAGGGCAATTTATATTCATGATCGTGACTCTGGAGTTTCGAATAATTTCTGTCTTCGACAATGTCAGTCTTTTTTGTAGTTCCTTCAACATCGTTTTTAATAGAATCACGTATATGTCGGTTTCTGTTTCTAATTTTTAAACATCATGTTTTATTTCGTCATTTTCATGCATTTATACAGTTGCATTTACAACTACTAATTTATGAATTGCTAACATTTGTATACGCGAATATATCTTACTTTGAATAGACTTAGAAGAGACTGGAGAGAATGCTTTTTCTAATTTCAGGGGATTCTTTGGTTTTGACGGTCTGACGTTGATATATCTGAAAAAGATTTTACTTACTCGATGCTAAGTAAGCTTAAGGAAATTAAAGAAACTAATATTAAATATTTTTCTTAATAAAAGTTCCAATAATTACTTTTTATAGACAGTCACAAATCCGTTCAAGATACCATTGTAATGTAAAAACCATTTTTTTAATAAATGGATTTGTAACTGTCTATAAAAAGTAATTATTGGAACTTTTATTAAGAAAAAACGTATTAACAGACAGCCTGTTTCATCTTTAATATTAAGTGTGTTGTCCTTTCAATGGAAAATCTAAAGTCGTACAATCTGTAACCTTTAAAGCAAACGAATAACTCATTATTTTCTTCTCCAAATATATGTAAAAATGGGTAATGCGGAATGAAAATACTTACTGTAAAATGGACTCGGTGTATGTAGTAGTTTTCATACAGAATCAACCATAAAAGATATAGTTAAACGTCAGTATTTTGGATAGCTTTTAATATACGCTGCTATTCGTTACAAATACGTTAAAATAAATTTTTGAAAGTAGATACTATTTGTTTTGCTTAATGAAATACCACTGACTCCATTGCGCATCTTAAGTCGTATGACATTTATTAACTGCCCTTCTTAATATCTTCCTACATTTTTGTAGAAACATAATGTAATTTCACTTGGATCAAAGAGATTGAAATAATCCTATCAGTTTCTGGTCATATTCATTACTCCATCATTTCCGTTTTTCATAAAAAATTCTCAAGTTTCCATGCAAAAAAAGAAGAAAAAATTCTCAAGTTTCCATTCAAAAAAAAAGAAGAAAAACAAACAAAATTGAAGCGTAATGTTGTTTACTTTAAAACGCAGAAAACGTAAATGAAATTTTCCGACGTTTCTCAACCGCTGTCGCCCTACACTACTCTCTCCCGTCGCAGCCCAGTATGTT
The DNA here is from genome assembly GCA_011170035.1 of Teleogryllus occipitalis. Lineage (NCBI taxonomy): Eukaryota > Metazoa > Arthropoda > Insecta > Orthoptera > Gryllidae > Teleogryllus > Teleogryllus occipitalis. The sequence continues at coordinate 44,291 of BLKR01006992.1, read as the reverse complement.
TTCATGTGACGAAGTTGCGGGAAGTGTAAATAACGGGTGGAGCATTCTCGGAAGAGCGTGTTGGCTGTAATCGGGGCGGTACCTCCGCCGCACTTTGCACACACGGAGGACAGGCGCAGAGGCATCCATCACGCCCCTCGGCGGCTTCCGCTGCCCTTGTAATCCGCCGACCCCATCCAGCGGTCCCACACACACGCCCACGCCCCTGCGCCGCCGGCCCGTCACTGCCCCCGCGCTTCCTTTTAATCCCCGCCCCGCGCCCAGTTTCCTCGCCCCGCGCCGCTCACCGCCCTCCCCCCGCCCTCGTAACCCCTGCCCCGCCCCCGCCATCGCCCCGCGCCGGCCCCAGTCGCCCACACCCCGTCATCCCCACTCCCTACCCTCAGCCACGCACCGCGCATGCCACTCACTGTCCCGCGCTTCCTTTTAATGCCCCGCCCCTCGGCGCCCCCACACCCGTCCCCCGCACCGCCCCATGCCGCTCCGCCCATGGCCGCCCTTGCACTCCCTCGCCCCGCCCCTGAGCCCCAGCACCCCCGTGCCACTCACTGCCCCGCGCTTCCTGTTGATCCCCGTCCCTCACTGCCCCCTCACTGCCCCCTCACTGCCACCAACCCCATGCTCCCCGCCCTCCACGCTCCTCGCCCTCAACTCACTCCCCAACCCCACACTGAACCTCCTCCCCACCCTCACGCCGTCACCCGCACCGACCACACGCTGCCCTCGAGTCTGCCACTCACCCGCCCCGACCACTGCCTGTCCCTGCGCCCGTCTCGTGCTGCCCCACACGCGACAAGTGTCGGGCGACCACACTTCCCCCTCCGCCCAGGAAGGGGAGGGCTCTCGCAACCACACGGTGGAAAAACAACCTTTATCTTCTATTAACATTAGCGTTATGAATGTTGAAATAGACGGATGCAATACGTATGTTACTTACTAATCTTATAGTTACAATTAGCTTGCTGAGTTCTCGCTTCCATTTCATCGAAAGTGAAGGCATCGAAAATATTGCAGCAAGGAAGCAAAATGTTAGTTTCGGTGATAAATCATAAATTCGTGTTTTTTGAAAATTTGTTATTGAAAATGTTTAAAGAAATGTATTGAAGCATGTATGAAGTACAACTTAATGATTAAAAGTATTTTTCTGTTTGTGAGTATCTGAATTGGTGGTTATTAAATAAAATGTACCTGGTACAATCTGCATGTCGTTTATCGTTGATGAAATCTGCATGTCATCTATTGTTGCTTGCGAGGTCTCTGACTTGTTTAAAGATCTACCAGAGTGTGGTCGCAGCGCAGCCTCTGTGCGGTTGCCCCGCATAGGTGGCTCAGGGCATCAACGAATGTCACTGCAGTGCCTCTGACCGGGAGGTCCTAGGGTTCCCCTCGAACTGTGGCAGGATTTTCGACACTAGCTAGATAGTAGCTCGATCGAATTCAACCACCTGTCTGGAGGACAATACCGATCGCCTCGCTGCTCTGATCGTGATTTCTCCGATCTACACCAGAAGAACGCCAGAGCAGTATCCTAATAAACGAGTTACGGACCGCGCGCGATCTGTCCTTCCTCTTTCTTGTCCTATCCTCAGCCCTTACTTACACACACGTACTCTAACATGCACTATACTACCACACATGTCGGAAAACCAGTCGGAACCTCTCCTGCTTGTCCCGTCTAGGGCGGTGGGGTAGGGGAGGTAGAGGAGGGGAGGGGAGGGGATGTAGGGGATGGGGAGGTAGGAGAGGGGAGGTGGGGAGGGGATGTAGGGGAGGGGAGGGGAGGTGCCTGGTTGACGAAAACCCCACAAGTCGACGTGTAGGAGCGCGCTGGATCTCTCTACCCAGTGTGGAGAGATCATCACCATCTTCCAAGGTAAGAACTTGCACTTCAATTACGGAAAAAATGACTAGCCGTTGACGCGGCCGAAAATACTATGTAGAGCAGTTACTTTAAGAAGGCACCAATCTGATAGGTCTGGAAACGAATGAATGTCATGCAGGGCGATAACACTGCAAGAAATTGTGATGTCGCTTTTAAAATATGAACCAACTTTAAACCAATGCACTGACAAAATGGGTGCGTGAACGTACCTGCAATTATGATGCCAGCAGTGGCAAACAGCGAATGTCTGAGCGGCCCCTTCTTATAGTGATCTCTCTATACAATCTGGGCGGTGGTACTGGAGCTGGCGAGGATGGTGTAGGTGGTGGTGTGGGCGCAGTGATGCCTCTGGTGCTCGTGAGGACTGCGTGCGTGGCAGTGGTTAGAGTCCCTCGATATAGAGAGTAACGCATCCCTTTGCGCCCCCGATTCCGCCATTTTATATCCAGATGAAATGGACAGTATTTCCGAAGAACTGGAAACCATAAATGTAGCAAACACCAATGTTAATATACTGAAAACCCTCCACAATGCCTTCGATTGTTATCATTTGTCCTCAACTCTTGAATGCTGCCTGTCTGGGCTGTGGGGCGAAAGGATATTAAATGGCGGTGGACATTCAGGTTGGCCTAAACTCTGTATCTAGGGACTCTAGCGGTGGTTCGGGCGCAGCGCTGCCTGTGGGCAGAGTTGCCGCGGGGGTGGACGGTGCTCGCGCGCAGGTGGCGCTGCGAGCGGCCGGCGGCGCGGGGCCCCTCGGCCGCAGGCGCTGGCGCCGCCGGTCGCCGCGGGAGGCGCTCTCCCGCTGCAGCACCTGGCGCCAGGGGCCGCTGCCGCTCCCGCTCCGGCGCACTCGTTTTGCCCCTCGCACCTCGCGAAACCACGCGCGCGCTTTGCAATGTGGCCAGGACAAAGCACAGCTTCGCTAGCGGTTTTTCAATTTCTCATTGCAGTAAAAAACTGTCTAAAACGGAACCTGTTCAAACCGGAAACCTGCCTTAACCGGAAACAATTCTTTAGCCCGTGAAGTTAAATGACATTTTACACAGCATAAAACGGAACCTCTCCAACGCGGTTTCTCTGTCCTGCAGGGGAAAAAAACTTTATAAAACGGAATTCTTATGAATTTAATGCGATTCGAGATGTTCTTAATGAAATGAATGCATCCGCAAGCTTGTTTTAAATTATCTATTCTTGTGACCCCGCGATTTAGTCGTGACAGCCTGAAATTGAAGGAGAGGGACTTCAGCTGTCAGCGTAGAATTCGACCTTGGGGTCGCTTGTCTCTCAAGGCGTATGCTGTAGGGGAATTCCCTCTCTCCCGACTCTCTGAGCGTGGGAAGGTGAATTCTTTTCACATGTCTCCCTGCTCCGCGTTGAAAATCTTAACCCCTCAACGAGATATGCATTGCTCAAGTCCATGCAATGGTATCAGAAAGTCAAAGTTCTGGGCGCATTGTACTTTGATTGAAAGACAGCAAGCGGTTCGAATACAAGCAGTAAGGTGTGTATTTCTCAACTCACTCTCAGAAGCTGAAAATGTAGAGTGTTTAATATTCATTTATTGGTGATTTCTTCCATAAATATGTTAATGTTTTGATAATTTTGATAACGTCATGTAATTTACTACTTTCAAGGCAGAAGCGTCAATATCATAAGTGCCATAAAATGGACAACTTTGCATAAAACGGAAACTATAAACCGAATTTTTTCTATCCCGTTCGATTCCGAATTAGACAGATTTTATACTACTTCTCCATGGCTGCTTCAAAATTACTCACCTTGTCATGACCAGGCGAAGAGGACGGAGTTTTTCAGAATGAGATCAACCTACTGTGAATGTATTTAGAGAAAATGATATATTTTCATACCTTTTTAAAAGGAAATCCATATCGAATGGTGTATTTGTTTAATCATAAATGACAATAGTAGTCTAATGAGAGTTCGATTTTTCCTACCTTTTTGAAATCGTGTCCTAAGAAACCAAATAACCTATAACATTTTTTATAATTTTGAGAGTTTATTTCTACAAAATGTATTCCAATTCCTCATTGTTCTATTATCTTCTGTTTAAGCAAGAAGGCGATTCATGTCATTATTTAACATATATTCTTCAAGCTGAAGGAGTAAACGCAAATCAGCGGTATGCATTTTTTTCTCTATTCAGTGGAGATTATTCGCATTTTGTTGTACATGCAACTGTTTATATTTTTGTAGTCGTTTTAATTTTCTTTCCCATCACTTTCTTTTGAATACTTAACATGCTTGAAATTCAATCTGGCTACATTCCGATTTAAACGTAGTGTCCCTTGAAGGTCGCGAGCTGGAAGGAGAAGGGGACACTGTCATCCAATCAGGAGATTCGTTACGACTTAGTTTTAGTATTGAAGCTCCCGATTTGAGTTCAGCGTCACCTTCTCCTTCAGCTCGTGACTTCGAAGGGACACTATGTTTAAATCGGAGTATAATGGACTGATGAAAGGTAGTTATCGTTAATCTGTAAGTAAGGTGAAGGAAAAACCTCATCATGAAACGTTCTTAGAAAACACTGCGAAATGCTTACAAATAATATTTTTGATATGTTATTCAGAAGAAATAGTTCATATTAGATTTATAAATGTGTCTTAAGGCGAAGAAATCAGGGAGCAATATAAAAGGAGTCAAAATGGTGACGCAGTAACAAAATAGAATAAACTATGTTCTATTGTTACCTATATTATATTGCCTTCAATTAGCCTACATGTACATTGCCTGGACGGCACTTGCTTCCTTGTCGGCAGGCCTCGTCCAATTAAGAAGCTCCGTGCGTTGAAGAGCTTTGACAGGAAGCCGCACCTTTCGTCCGCTCGCCGCCCCGCGCCGCCCCGCCCCGCCCCCTTTGATGGCCATAAGTCACGCTGACAAACAACGGCGCAGCGCTGGAGGGCCCTTTGGCGGCGGGGCGTGGCGGGGGCGGGGCAGGGCGGGGGCGGCGGGGCCCGCCGTGTTAACAGCTGCCGCTCAATCCGCGCGCTGCGCCGCGCCGGTCGATGGCTCGTGATGGACTGGAGGCGGGCGCCGCCAGCGGAACGCCACCCCCTCCCCCTCCACCTTACAAGGCGCGCAAGATAGGGGGAGGGGGCGGACATCGCTGCGTCGCTCGTCTTTCTGGTCTTTCCTTGTCTCTCCGTCAGCGACGTACACGGTATCCATACCGGCCAGCGCCCGGAGTGTACGCTTCCGGGTACTGTATACTTGGGTTTATCAAACGTGGCGGCTGAAGGTAGTACTGAATTCCATGATGGAATTAATCAAATAACAGATTATAATAACTATAAATAACTATAAATAAATCAAAGTATAGATTTCACACTGTCTGCGACGTTATACTTGGGTTTTCCTAACGTGGCGGCTGAGGGTAGTATTTCCAAGATCGAATTCGGCACGACTTTTTGAGTCGTTCTCAGTCCTGACGCAAGATGTCGCATGATCGCGACCGCATCAAGCAGTGCTGCAGATCAAACGACTCTAGCGCAGGACTGAGAATGACTCAAAACGTCGTGCCGAATTCCATCTTGGAAATACTACCCTCAGCCGCCACGTTAGGAAAATCTAAATATAACGTCGCAGAGAGTGTGAAATCTGTACTTTGATTTATTTAGAGTGGCGCCTCAAGGTTACGAGCAGGTAGAAGATGGGGACATCTTCACCCAATCAGTAGCTCCAATACCAAAAATGTAAATCGTAAGGTAAAGGAAAAACCTCATCATGAATAGTTCTTGGAAAACACTGCAAAATGCGTACAAACAATTTTTTTGATATGGCGTTCAGAAGAAATAGTTCATATTAGATTTCTAAATGTGTTCTAAGGTGAAGAAATCAGCGAGCAATATAAAAGGAGTCAAAATGGTGACGCATTAACAAAATAGAATAAACTATGTTCTATTGTTACCTATATTATATTGCCTTCAATTAGTCTACATGTACATTGACTGGACGGCACTCGCTCCCGATTGGATGACAGTTCCACTCATCGTTCAGCTCGTGGCCTTGAGGTACCCATAAGTTTAAATCCGAGTATAGAACTGGCTCTGTACACCCAGAACTGTGATGTATAATCACTGAGATGCAGCCAAGAGTTACCATTGGAATATACGAAACTAGCTATACCCGAGACTTCTTCTATGTAGTCTTGAAAACATTTATTTTGTGTTTAGTCTTGACCTTATTAACTTCTTAATTTTTAAAAAGTTGAAATAAAGTGTGAAAATATTTATTTGATAATTTTTGTAAATTAATATTACAATGAAATCTATAGTAAAGCATTTTTTGTCAGATAAAAATGTATTTTTGTCTTCTCAGACAAAAGACATGAGATTTGTTTGAAAATTTGACATGAGATTCGTTTTAGTAATCGAATTAGCAACTTGAAAAAGCATTTAAAAGCTGAAAATTCGGAAATCAGAGACAGGAATTTCAGATTTATCTGTATTGATGTATTGATAGTACAGTTTGGATATGGGTCCAAGGGTACCTTATTGTGATATTCCTGGAATGCGAGAGTTCTCTTCGCTGACGTTTGTCCCTAGTAGAGCAGTATTTACCGCGGGAGGCGGTCATTGGTTTTTGGGCACCGATAGATGGCATCCGGAAAGCGGGTAGGCCAAAACCGAAGTGGTGACCCTTACTCAGAAAGCTGAGGAACTAGCAAGTTCGAGAAAGTTTGTGCCATTCCGGAGCATCACTAGTTTTGGTTGTGCAATGGCAATCTACATTATTGGAGCTTTCAAACCCAGTGGTATTAACAAAGCCGTAAAAGAAGCAACTAACAAAATATAATTTGCAATCACTTCATTTAACAAGCTTAATAACGACGTTCTTGGCTTTGATGTATGGCAGCGGTTAGCCAATAAACGTATCGAATTTGAGGTGTATTTACAATCTTCATTCTTATTTTGATAACCAGCTCTCGATGATGTATTCATGACGTAATGAATCATCGTCGCATTCATCTTTGCATCTAATCGCATGTTTGTGTAAGCGTATCGAATTGTAGCTCATCAACACATCAAGACAAATCGATATTTTTACGGGTTATTGTATGTTGTGAAAATTCTTTATCTCTTGTAAACAAGTTAAGAAAATGAGCCTGAAAACAGCTTTTGAATTGGTTTTCCCTCTCTGTTTTTATAATAGTGCATTATTTTTAAAATATTCATCGCTCTCTTGAATCACAGTTCTTCTCCTTAAGAACTCCACTAGTTTAATATGATTTGAACTGCGCGGTGAATGTCAAGGTTGCCGTCACGTTCCAATTGAAATCAAGATTGATGTTTTGACCTGTACTCTCTCCCTTAATGAACAAAAAGGCAATTTCATTTGAAAGCACTTCATCTCAATAAAACGTTTCTAACACACTGCCGCCACCGAGGCAGCTTGCCTTGTGTTGGAAGGTCACGAAACGACAAGTGGCAATAGAGGTTGGGAATCGACCTGCCTCCGTCCAGCACACACGTAGGCGGTGCGGTGCGGGAAAAGGCGGGACGCGACGGAGCAGGGCTGGTGAGGAGGGCGGGCAGTCAAGGACAGCGTTGGCGGGGAAAGGCGGGACGGGGTGGAATGGGCGGGACGGAGCAGGATGCGGCAAGCAGGGGAAGGGGTGAGACAGGCCTGACGAAGCAGGCCTCACGAAGCAGGCCTGGCGGAGCGGGCCTGGTGGAGCCAGTCTGGCGGAGCGGGTCTAGTGGAGTGAGTCTGGCGGATCGGGCCCGGACGAGCGGAACTAGCGGAGCGGGCTTGGCGGTACGGGTTTGGCGGAGCGGGCCTGACGGAGCGGGCCTGACGGAGCGGGCCTGACGGAGCGGGCCTGACGGAGCGGGCCTGACGGAGCGGGCCTGACGGAGCGGGCCTGACGGAGTGGGCCTGGAAGAGCGGACTTGACGGAGAGGGCCTGGTGGAGCGGGCCTGGAGGAGCGAACCTGGCGCAGCGAGCCTGGCGGAGCGGGCCTGGCGAAACGGGCTTGGCGGAGTGGGTCTGACGGAGCGGCCCTGGTGAAGCGGACCAGGCGGACTTGACGGAGAGGGCCTGGTGGAGCGGGCTTGACAGAGCGAGCCTAGCGGAGTGGCCTGGAGAAGCGGGTCTGGAGAAACGGGCCTGGCGGAGCGGGCCTCACGGAGTGGGCCTGGTGGAGACGGTCTAGCGGAGAGGGCCTGGAAGAGCGGGCCTGGTAGAGCCCGCCTGACGGAGAGGGCCTGGAGAAACTTGCCTGGAGGAGCGGGCTTGGTGGATCCAATCTAGTATATTGGACCTGGCAGAGCGGGTCTGGCAGAAGGGGTCTGGCGGAACGGGCCTGGCGGAGCAGGCCTGGTGGAGCAGGCCTGGTGGAGGGAGCCTGGCGGAGAAGGCCTCGCGGAGCAGGCCTCGCGGTGCGGGCCTGGAGAACCTTGTCCGGGGAAGCGTGTCTGGCGGGGCGGGGCAGGGCTTGGCGGGTGGTGCAGGCAGACGGGGCGGAGGTCATTGTTGACGGGACGAGGTGGGCACGCAGGTCAGGTCAGGGGTGGGCGGGAGGGGCGGGGCGGTGCAATTTGTGAGTCGTCCAACGGCGCGACTGTCCGTCCGTCAGCGGACGAGGCTGTCGTAATAATGCATTGGGGGCGTGGGGGGGGGGCAGGCGGGCGAGCGCACGAGCGGCCGCCGATCGACGGAATAATTCAGCGGCGGCGGCGACGGGGGCGGCGCCGCGCGAGGAAGACGTCCAGCGCGGCAGATTGCGACGAGGCCCCGCGCCGCCTCGGCGGAAGGCCAGCGCGCGGGCGGCCGCTCAAAAATTAACCCATACGAAAAGTTGGATGTGTAGCTGGCGTCATACATTAAATATTCACGTCTTTCATGTAATACATTAAACACGTGAATGCATTAATACTTTAAAATGGTGTTTTGATGAAATTGTGATTTATCACATATGAAAGAGAAGTGCAAGCAATATCTATACTAATAAAATTGAATTCAACGACGTGTAACCGACATCCTTACCACAAAATGTAGTGTATGAATAGTAATGAAATTTTTACAAGCTCTTCTTCAGGATTTTCGTAGTGTTCTAGCGTAGCTTGGTAAAGATTAACTGAACCCAAATGCGGAAAATAAAGAATTTAAATAATATGTTTGTAGATGCACCGCGACCATTTTTCGCCTCTCGCTTAGAGCACGTGGTATGTAATATATTCAGCCACAGCTCAGCTGTGCCGGAGCAAAACAGGTACTTAATTTATTTGCTAGAGGCCTAGCGGTGCAAAAGATAACATAAGTTTTATCTAATGGCAATGTGTTGTAAAATAAAATGAAAGAAAATTATAGGATTTTATTAAAATTTGAACCAATAACGTTTAAAATAATAATCTTAAACACCGTACTTTGTATAAAATTGATCTTTTCCCTCGTTCGCAAGGACTGAATATGAAGAAAGTCTGGACAACGCCGGGAATTTTGCCACTAGCCGACGGTAAGTCGGCGCCGGATCTCGCCATCCAGCGGGGGAAGATCACCGCCATCTCCCGAGAAAAAAACATGCCGTACACTAACGGGACACTAACGTTGCGCTCGAAAATATCGATAATTTAAAACATCGGTATTTAATAATCCAGAGCTTTAGATCCTGCCATTTTAATCCATACTATTTGGATGTGCATTTAATTTAAGTCTTGATATTCGTAATATTAGAATCCTGTATGATTCACGTATCATTTCTTTTGTACTTCCTGTATCAGTATCAGCTCTCAGTTCCTATGTGAAATGGTCATTTTACATTCTTGAATGTTCATTCTCTTTACCTTCAAAATATTTACTTACCACTTCATGACTAGATACGGCAAATCCATCTACTGCGACCAGCATCACCATGTTGTTACCTTATCCTCGAAAAGACAAAGACTTTTACATCTTCGACAATGAGTAGCGATAAAGATAGTGCGAAAATAGTTCGATACAATAAAGGACGAAAATGTTGACGCCGGGACCACCACCACTAATACCCTCACCACCGCCACCACCACCATCACCATCACCACCACCGCCCCACTGTCACCCGACAGAACTAATAACCTCATCACCGCGACCCACCACCACCCCCACCACACGCCACCACCTCCACCACCACCATCTCCATCATCACCACCACCACCACCACCACCACCACGACGAACACCACCTCCAAAACAGTTCCCATCGCCATCTGTCACCCCACCCACCACAGCTACTAACACCACCCCAACCCCAACCACACCGTCTCGCACAGCAGCCACAACCACCACCCCAACTCCCTCACCACTGCCACCAGCCACCATCACTATCCCCACCACAGGCCTCCAGCATCACCTCCACCACCACCGAAACCCTGGATGCCGTCAGTCGTCCCCACCAGTGTCAATGACACCCCCATCCCCATGGAAACCGCCTCCACTCCCACCGCACCCACCACCTCTGCCACCACCAGCACCCCGGTGTAGCAGCCGCGGAGGCTGCAGCGCGTGGGGTCCTCGGCCGCGTGCCGTCCGCTCGGCGTGGCCGCGCGGCGGAAGCGGCCGGGTTATATTTGGCGCGGGTGGCGGCGGCGGGGGCGGCGGGGCGCATGCGCACGGGGCGGCCTGCTGCCCGTGCTGCTCGCGCGCCAGTCGCCCGCGGCCCCGACGCGCCGCACGCCACGCGCCCGCGTCGCCCTCCGCCGCCGCCGCCGCCGCCTGCCGGCCCTCGAGCAACGCCGGCCGCCCACGTGTCACCATGGCGCTGCTGCCAGCCGCGCTGCTCCTGTGTGCGGTGGCGCTGCCGGCCGCAGCCGACGACATCGACACAGGTCAGGCCGACGCTCGGGTCTGCGGGAGAGGGAGTCCTCGGGGCGATATCAGGCCGATCCGGTGTAGTTCGGAATCATCTTACCGGAGTGATAAGAATGTGTAGTTAACTCTGAGTGAAGCATTTTGCTTCTGCTGATGATTTTGGAAAATTTGACCACGGAATGGGAAGGTAGAAGTTATAAATTCTTCTTGGAGTTTGTGAAAAGAAAATGTTAGTTGTAGAAATAACGAGTTTAAGTTGCAATTTAATGGCGTGAAATTGTGATAGTTGTTACTGTAATGTGACGTTTGGTGATACACCGTGCATTCGAGATGAAAATGAAAACTGGATTATCAAAGAGACAGATTACACGTGCTTAAAGCGATGTACTAGGATATTATATCTGGTGTTTGTAAAATATCAGTAATCAGCTGAAGAAGTGCGAATGAAAAGAAGCAGTTAGCCGATCGGGTGGCCGCGATCGCTGAGGCAGTAGAGTCGTAGCGATCTTGGACCAAAGGGTCGCGGGTTTGAGTCCCGCCTCGGGCATGATTGTATTTGTGTTCGTCCTTTCACCCCTTATCATAACCATTTCGTTTCATCTTCGTAGTTACAATATCGTTGACTCTAATAGTGGTCGCTAATGACTTAGATGTTGATACGACCTTAAATAAAAAGGAATTTGAAAAAAAATTAATAGATATCATAAATTATCCGGGGTGAATGATATATCTACCACAATAGTATACAATGTAGTTTTAATGTGATTACATGTAGTCACAGATAATTTATCATGGAGTACCACAAAATCTCAGAATTTAATAGATATCAGTGCTGATCGTGATTAATTGATTCAATGATTGGTTGATTGGTTGATTGGGAATGATTGAGTGATTCGTGTTTCCGGAAGCGTCAATTGCTAGGTTTGTGATTCCTGTTCTCGTAGTGCATGTTTATAATACGAGAGGTGGCGTTGATCTTCCCCCGCTGGATGGTGATATCCGGCGCTAATTGTCGACTTGTCGGATTTGTCCTAGAAAGGCATCTCCCACAAGAGGGCACCGCCCCAGTCGGAACAAGCTCCAAACTCCCTACTGGTCGTCTGACAGGTGTGGTAGTGTAGTGTGTGGAGTGTGAGTTATCTATGATTATAGGATAAGGAAGAGGAAGGAAAGATCGCGTGCAGTTTGTGGCCCGTTTGTTAGAGTACCGCTTAGGCATTCCTCTGAAGTTGATCAGAGGAACCAAGATTAACTACCCATCAGAGCAGCCGGCCGCTAGAATTCTTCTCCAGAGAGTGGCTGAAGTCAACATACAAGTACCTATGAGGATAAGAGTCAAAACTCCTTCCACTGAGGCTTGAATGTTAGACATCCCGGTCGGAGTTTGAATGGATCCATTTCACTCTAGACGAGTAGATGACAAGAATTATTACTGGATAACTGAACTACTTATCTTTATTTTAGATGTGTATTCATATTAATTCACTATATTGTGATTGGATGTTGAAATTCAATAATTACACGACAGGTATAAAATAGTTACATTGCATCTGAAAAATATCGGTTCGTTCAACTACATATTTCAAATTTGCTAGAAGATATATGGTTGTACTAATTCCTCTGCCTGTACATCGTTGATAGTGTATGAGTATTGGTATATGTATGTGAACATGCACGTTCACGGGCAAACAGCCGAGCGGGGTATGTTCTGGCGAAGAAAATGCCCCCCTCCCCTTTTCCGTTCCTGGGGTTATATTGGTATATGCCACTACCCACCCTATGTATTTGCTATATGCTATTACCCACGCCGTCAATTATCTTGCCAAGGAAACAAAAGGACATTTAAGTGCATACAACAATACATTTAAGTTCATACTGTTTGTTGTACGTTTTAAAACAGAATGTTCTTCCCTGAAGAAGTCATATTTTATACCTGTTAAACAGTAACATTCTCCATGATTTTGCTGAATCATATACAAATGTAAAGTTAACAACCCGTGCTCTTGCGGGGGGCAAAGAGTAAGGATGGCAAAAATATCGAAGTTTTTAAAACATCGATGTTTTCCACCAGAAACATAGATATATTAACTTCGATATTTTGCTTTCGATGGTTTTTTCACATCTATTTTTTGTTGCAAAAACATTGATGTTTTTTTAATTTTTTTTTTCTAAATGAAGGGGTTTAAGCACGTTGTATAGTAGCAACAATATACAGCAATATCGTTGTTTTGCGTCATCCTCTTCATCACGCTGCACATTTCGCCTGTGCAATCTGAGGAAGTTTGAGAGCTGCTCGTGTTATGAATATATGTTATCGCCAGGCGTGTCATTGCCTTAATCGAACACGAAATCCATAGAAAAACACGATGTTCTTTATTGTTAATTTTATTCTTCACGTTCGATAATAATTTTTACATACTACTAACATGCTGGTAACCAAACAATAAAATATATCCCTTTTACATTGGAGAAAAAAGTAGCATGGTTATTAGTCTATAATTAAAACATCGATATTTTAAACATCGATGTTTTCTCGTCATCGAAAAACCTATAGCGTTGAATCGATGCATTGATGTATCGATGTTTTGGTAAAATGTGCCATCACTAGCAAAGGCGGGCAGGCCCTCGTTGAAGGCGCCATCGGTCTTTGACTTTCGCCGCTGGTGGCTGCGCACGTGCGAGCAGTCGGGAGAGAAGGGGGAGCGGGATCTGTGCCGGCGGAGGCAAATCCTCCCCTCCTCATTTCCGTTAGGGGGACGGCAAACCGGGGCCCATACGTCGAGGAACGAAGAAACTCTAGTATTCTTTGATAATAATTTTTTCCATGCAAGTTTCCTGAAGAATTGCTAAAATATTCTCAGTTCACGCCAGTACCATATAAACCTGCGAGGCCTACAACTCTACACACTTGTATTTTACCAAGGGATTTTTCACACCCCCAGAGTGAGCATCTGAACGCAATTTTTTATCATCTTCCACGTATCACCATTGGGCTGGTATATTGATACACGGGAACACGATGCCCAAAAGTGAAAAATGCGGTACGCATATGTAACCAGCGCCTGGATTCGTCTCGCTAGTTCGAGACAATCAACATTCTGTCTGGTACCGGGGATGTTTACGCTCCCTCAGTACTTGCCAGAGGATACCCTTGCGTAGTAACAACTCCACACATGCTTTTATTAAGAGGATTTTATTTCCCCAACGGTGGGCACCTAGTAGGCTCTTTGGCCTTTATCCTCTGCCGCCCCCCTCCGCGGGCGTACAAGTATAGCCTTCCCAATTAAGCTTAGATAGCGTAAGCCCTGCTCTGCCGCTCAGGAAACGAATATTTTAATAGAAATAATTGAGAACCGCCTAAGACCACATCGCTTCGCGAAATCTTTCCTGGCAATCGACTGCAGTTCCCGTTAATATTGTCACGGAAGTGTCACTTGGAGTTGGCAGTTGGAGGTTAGGGATAGTTAAAACGAGTGATTTAGTAAATTTCGACACCGTCTCTAAAAAGAGTATTATAACAAATGATAAAAATTATTTAAAAATGTGATAACAAAAAAGAAAATACTGATTGAGTCCGATGCGCATCGAAAGTAAACAGCCAACATCAAAGAGACTGCTGTTCACATTTATCTCGATTTCAATTAAACTCGCAGTAGGCCAAATTTTAATTCAGTAATAATTTACGCAAATAAAAGTTTGAAGGTGCGCTTTTTATCCATTCTCGCAACTTAAATTGTTTACGCGCATGCCAGAAATGCCTCGTTTCACAACATTTCCTGCTCTCAAAATAAAACGGCACTTTTACCACTCATATCATAAATAACTATTATATTCACTAGATTGTACTACTTACTTGAGTTTTCAACACATACATGGAAATGAATAGTAGTGGAACATAAACATAATTTTTCGGCACCAACACAACTACCGTTATTTATATTATAAAATTATTCAAATTATGTTTATTTTTCAACCTTAAAAATTATTTAAAAAATCATGTAATAGCACTCTAACAAATACGGATTATAATATATTCAATTAATCAATGAACGATTTTTAAAAGCCAACAAAATGCCACAAATGAACACGAAAACCGTGCATTGTTCATTATAACACTATCATACAATCACGGTGGACTGGAGGTGGCATCACTTTTTACCTTTAAAGCCCTCTTTCGGAAGAAAGTGAATTAACAGAGCACTAGGTTTAATTCATTTTACAAATATTCTTCTGCCTGTCCAATCAGATACAATTGAACGTCTCTGTCGGCGAAGGCAAGTTAAAAAATCCAAATGAGAGACCATTTAATCCATGTTCATTATGCAAATAAAGAGCATTGAGTAAAGTACTACCGCAAGAACAGCTATGATAAGAAAATAATGTTGCAGCATGCTAATGAAAGAAAATACAAATATATGAATTAGTGTAGTAAGCATAGACTGGATCAGTCTCGTATTTTCGTTTAATTCACTAATCCCTTGATATTTTATTTTCAACTTGTTATAAATAAATATCACTTTCTTTCATTCGCTTTACAAATATATTTGATCAGATTTTATCGCCAGGAAAGAAACAAACCGAAAACGGAGAAACTTTCTTACATTTTCTCTCCTGGTTACGTGAACATTCCTGCCAACGTATTGTCGCATGTACACTTCGTTATTCCGTACCTCCGGAAAATGTTTGTCTTGATGGGGAAGTGCTTGCGCCGGGTTTTCAAAAAGAGCCCTTATCCCAATAAGCAAGCAGTTCTCTCACCTCGCGCACTCCGACCCCTCCCCTGCCCCGTCGCCCCCCGCCCGGCCCCTCCGCTCAGCCTTCTCCGTCCGGTCTCTCGCTCACCCACCCACCCACCCACCCACCCACCCACCCACCCACCCACCCACCCACCCGCCCGCCCGCCCGCCCGCCCGCCCGCCCGCCCGCCCGCCCGCCCGCCCGCCCGCCCGCCCGCCCGCCCGCCTGCCCGCGGCCCGCCCGCCCGCCCGCCCGCCCGCCCGCCCGCCCGCCCGCCCGCCCGCCTGCCCGCCCGCCCGCCCGCCCGCCCGCCCGCCCGACCGACCGACTTGATTCTGGACCGACCGACCGACCGTTCGCTCGCCCTCTCGCCCGCCCGTCTGCTCACCCCTCGCCCCGCTCCCGCCCGGTCACCCGCCCACGCGCCCACCCGCCCGCCCGGTCGCTCACCCCCTCGCCACTTCCTCCCGGTCGCCCGCCCACCCGCGCCGAATCCATTACGGAGATTGCGCGAGGTGTTTGAGCATGCTGTTTGACGGCGCCCGCCGCCCGGGGCCGTGCGGTCCTTTTGAGGCCCAGGAGACGCTCCCGCGCCGCCGCCGCCGCCGTTGGCGCCCTGTCCACAGCGCCACATGGCCCGTGCCGTGCGGCGGCGCCCTCCTCCCCCTCCCCAACCGCCACCCACGCGGCGCCCGCACGCACGCGCGCTCACACACGGCGCCCCTCGCCCATGCGGCTCTGCCGCGCTCGCCCCTCGCCTCACGTCACTCGTCCAGCGTCCCACGTACCTTGTCCAGCGTCCCACGAACCTCGTCCATCATCCTACGTACCTCATCCATCGTCACACGTACCTCGTCCATGGTCCCATGTACCTCGTCGAACGTCTCACGTACCTCATTTATCGTCTCACGTACCTCGTCCATCGTCCCACGAACCTCATTCATCGCCCGCGTACCATATTTATTGTGGTATCCCCCCAATCAGAAGACGAAACGGAGTTACGCTCCGCCGCGCCGCTAGTGGAGGGGCACAGCCCCTCCCCTCCCCCTTCACCGGGCGGTGGGGTATAAAGGCATGGTCGGGAGCAGGGCGCTCCCGTTCAGTTACCGCTTCGCGTAGCTACCACCGCCGCACTCGCTACACGCCCTACCGCGGCGTAACCTGCTGCGCACTATAAGAGGACTCCAGACTGCTGCCGCCGACACCAGCTACCGTCACCAGTCGTGACGTATCCGCCGGGCGATCAGCACAGACCTCGGGGGCTACTGCCGCCCTCGCTACACGCCTGGTCAAGGCGCCATCGGTGGCGCGCTACAAAGTGACTGCAGACTACCGCCGGCACTTGCTACCGTCACTAGCCGTGACGTAACAGCCAGGCGATCAACGCCGACCTCGGTGGCCACTGCCGCCCCTCGCTGCACTCCCGACCGCGGCGTAACCCGCCGCGCGCTACTAGGAGGCTCGAGGTGACTGCGGCCAGCTATCACGTTACGACGCTTATCGCCACTGCGGGCGATAAGGCTCGGCGAGGCAAGAAGGCCGTTAAGAATTATTGTACAGTATTTGTTACGTTGTTCTGTGTATTGGTTATTGGTGAAAGTAAATGGTTATTAAACATTGACTGTTTAACTTACCGTGCATCCTGCAAATACAACATTGGCGACGAGGATATAAGAACAAGACGCGTGAAGAACAATGGAGCAAATAACGCAAGTGATCGCGATGTTGCAAACACAACATCAAGAACAGATGAGAATGTTAATGAAACAATTGGAGATGCAGAAACAACAAGTCCAGCAGATTCCGGTATTTCCACCATATAGTAAAGATCAGGAGGACTGGACAGTTTATATAGAACGTTTTGAGCAGCACTTGGAAGCACATCTAGTGACAAATGAAGCACAGCAGCGTGCACATTTTTTGGCGTGTGTGGGGGAAGAAACCTTCATTACGATAAAGAAAATATGCTCTGAAGATCCAAAGAAATTAACATTCAGTCAACTGAAACTAAAACTGGCCGATCATTTTGAAGAGAGAATGCATGTAGTGACCTCAAGATATAAGTTTTTTCAAACGAAACTAAAACCAGGTCAATCACATGCGGAATGGGTGGTAGAGCTGAAAGGTTAAGCGAAATCATGCAAATTTAAGTGCGATAAAAGTAACTGTGGAGAGTCATATGCAAATAATATGATTAGAGATATGGTTATATTACATACCCCGATAAATCAAGTGCGTATAGATGCAATACGGAAAGAAGAACCAACACTGGAAGAAGTGATGAAGATTGCTACAACACACGAAATGTCTGAAAATCTAGTAAAGCAGATGAAGACAACAGAAGAAGTGAGCAAAGTTACAAAGGAGAAAGAACGAGGAGAAGAAAAAGTAAAATCATGCCCAGGTTGTGAAAGTAACCATAAACGAAGTCAGTGTTGGTTTAAAGAGGCAAAATGTAGATTCTGCAAAAAGATCGGACACATACAAAGTGTTTGTTTAAAGAAGAAACAAATGGCGGGCAGAAAACAGGAAAACCCTAGAGAAAACCCAAAGAGTGTGAAACGTAGCACCAAGCAGTCAGTAGAAATGGAGGTAGACCAAATACAGACGGTGAATATGATTTTGAATTCATCACAAGGAAGAAAGATAAGAGTGCAATTGGAAATGTTAGGAAAAAATATCGAGTTCCAGATCGATACAGGGGCTACAGCAAATTTAATAAATCTAACAACATATCAAAAGTTAGGTGCACCGAGATGTTCCAGCGGTAAAGCAAAGTTAAAATCATATCAAGGAGTAAACATCCCAGTAAAAGGTGAAGTAGAAGTGACTGCAAGATATAAAGGAATACAACGGAAGTTACGTTTTATCATAGTGAACCGATATGATGTACAGAATATATTGGGAATGGAAGGCATAGACTCTCTTGGTTTCACGGTAGAAGATAATGTCATGTCAGTCGACAACACAAGTAAATGTGCAGAAATGAAGAAAATATGTGAAGAGTTTTCCGAAGTGTTTTCAGAAGGCCTAGGTCATTGCACAACATATAAAGCTCACATAACGATGAAAGAAAATTGTCAACCAAAATTTTGTAAAGCAAGACCGGTGCCATTGAATTTGCAAGAGCAAGTAAAACAAGAATTGCAACGATGGGTACAAGAAGGAGTGCTCAAACCAGTTAATAATGCAGAGTGGGCCACTCCAGTGGTAATTATAAAAAAGCCAAATGGTAAACTAAGGTTGTGTGGAGATTTTAAAGTTACATTAAATCCACAAATGTTAATAGACCACTATCCTATGCCAAAACCGGAAGAAATATTTGCGAAACTACAAGGTGAATGTTTCACGAAAATAGATTTATCGGAAGCTTATCTGCAGTTAGAGTTGGATGAAGAATCGAAGAAAATGATGGTAATTAATACAAATGATGGTTTGTATCAGTTTCAAAGGCTTCCGTATGGCATCGCCAGCTCGCCCGCGATATTTCAAAGGTTTCTGCAACAAATTACGGAGAAAGTACCAAATTGCGCTAACTTCTTGGATGATATTATTGTTACAGGCAAATCGGAAGAAAACATAAGCAGAATTTGCGGATGCTGTTACAATTGTTAAAAGACAATGGACTCAAATGTAATTGGGAGAAATG
Source organism: Teleogryllus occipitalis (assembly GCA_011170035.1). Lineage (NCBI taxonomy): Eukaryota > Metazoa > Arthropoda > Insecta > Orthoptera > Gryllidae > Teleogryllus > Teleogryllus occipitalis. Next base: position 25,212 of record BLKR01006992.1, on the reverse strand, counting down.
TGAATTGTTTAAGACTTCTATAAACTATTTAGGCCACGTAGTGGACAAGCATGGAATTCGACCAACAAAGGAAAATATTGAAGCAATTACAAGAATGCCAGCACCTCAAGATGTGAAACAACTCAGCTCATTCTTAGGTAAGGTTGCTTATTATTCCAAATTCATTAAGAATAGGGCAATGATCTCGGCACCACTAAACCAGTTACAGAGGAAGAATGTGAAGTTTATTTGGTCGACAAAGTGTGAAAATGCATTTCAGCATCTGAAACAAGAACTGATTAAAGCAACAAGATTGACGCACTACGCGCCAGGTCAACCGCTACTTCTCGCAACTGACGCGTCAGAAAATGGTATTGGCGCTGTGATATCAACGACTACACCAGAAGGCATTGAAGTACCAATTGCATTTGCATCGAAAACATTAAACGACGCACAGAGAAATTATGGACAAATTCAAAAAGAGGCATTAGCAATAATCTATGGGGTGAAGAAATTTCATCAATATCTGTATGGCGCGAAATTTACGCTCATTACAGATCATAAACCACTTACGTCATTGTTCAATCCAAGAAAAGGTATTTCAGAGAGAACGGAGAAGAAACTGAAACGATGGGCAATTTTCCTCTCTGATTATGATTTTGAGATTGTTTATAGGTCAACTTCACAGCACGGCAACGCAGACGCGCTGTCGAGGCTGCCGGCGGGGCCAGACGAGTCATTCGACAAATCGGAAGAAGCCTGCGCGTACATAGACTTTGAGGATGGTGACGCCCTGTTACGATTGCCGCTGGACGCAAAAAGGGTAGCGCAGGTAACACGGGAAGACCGCCTGTTAAAACAAGTAAGTGGTTATTTGAGTAAAGGTTGGCCAACAAGGAAACTAAATCATAGTTCAGCAGACTTAAATCAATTTTTGTTAAAGAAAAACGAGTTATCAATGCAAGATGGGGTGTTAATATATAATTGTGAAGATAACGTAAGAGCTGTAATTCCAAAGAAGCTGCAAGCAGAAGTGTTAAAGTTATTGCATGTTGGACATTGGGGCATTACCAGGACAAAAACGGTTGCTAGAAGATATGTGTATTGGCCGGGGATGTCGAAAGATATAGAAAATTTGATACGTAATTGTAATATATGCAGACAGAACCAGGCAAGTCCGCCGAAGCACTTTTCGAGCTGGCCGAAAGCTGAAAAACCATGGGAGCGAGTACATATTGATTATGCGGGGCCGTTCTATGGGTCAATGTGGTTAGTAGTGACAGATGCCTTTTCACAGTATCCATATGTGTGTGAGACGCGTACCGCAACAACAGAAGCAACAATTCAAATGTTAACGAAAGTGTTTGTAATAGAAGGCTTACCGCAATTGTTGATATCGGATAATGGCGCACAATTCACATCACATTTATTTGAGAAATTTTGTATAGAAAATGGCATTCAACACCTTAGGACAGCTCCATTCAACCCACAGTCAAACGGGGGAGCAGAGAGATTTGTACGCACATTCAAAAGTACCATGATTAAGGCAATGGCAGAAGGAGTTGGTAAAGATAATGCACTACAACAACTATTAGTAACGTACAGAGCAACTCCAGTAGGTAACGAAGAGAAAAGTCCAGCTGAACGACTGCATGGGAGGCAGCCGAGGACATTATTGGCACTATTAGTACCCGTCAAACGCCCGAAGCAAGTAGTGAATACAACATTCAAAGTCAAAGATAAAGTCTATATTCGGTCGTTTAAATCCTATCCAAAATGGATTCCAGCAGTGATCCACGAGACTATAGGGCATAGAATGTATCTGGTACAGTCAGAAAGCGGTATCATGAGAAGACACGAGAACCAGATTACAAAAAGGTGGAACATGCATAGAATAGACGACAACCAACAGAAGAGTAATGTTCATTGTAATTTTCAGCCGGCTATAATGCGGATGGCGGAACCAGCCATCACACACGAGCCAGCGGCTCGGCCGGCAACACCATCGGACGACACATCCCGAGGAGGGGTGCGACCAGAGGCGGAGTCATTCGCCGAACCCAGCAGCCGAGACGCGTCACCAGGTCCAGCCCTGCTGCGGAGGTCACGTCGTCATCGTGGGCACCCATATGCCCACAATAAAACGGGGAGGAATGTGGTATCCCCCCAATCAGAAGACGAAACGGAGTTACGCTCCGCCGCGCCGCTAGTGGAGGGGCACAGCCCCTCCCCTCCCCCTTCACCGGGCGGTGGGGTATAAAGGCATGGTCGGGAGCAGGGCGCTCCCGTTCAGTTACCGCTTCGCGTAGCTACCACCGCCGCACTCGCTACACGCCCTACCGCGGCGTAACCTGCTGCGCACTATAAGAGGACTCCAGACTGCTGCCGCCGACACCAGCTACCGTCACCAGTCGTGACTTATCCGCCGGGCGATCAGCACAGACCTCGGGGGCTACTGCCGCCCTCGCTACACGCCTGGTCAAGGCGCCATCTGTGGCGCGCTACAAAGTGACTGCAGACTACCGCCGGCACTTGCTACCGTCACTAGCCGTGACGTATCAGCCAGGCGATCAACGCCGACCTCGGTGGCCACTGCCGCCCCTCGCTACACTCCCGACCGCGGCGTAACCCGCCGCGCGCTACTAGGAGGCTCGAGGTGACTGCGGCCAGCTATCACGTTACGACGCTTATCGCCACTGCGGGCGATAAGGCTCGGCGAGGCAAGAAGGCCGTTAAGAATTATTGTACAGTATTTGTTACGTTGTTCTGTGTATTGGTTATTGGTGAAAGTAAATGGTTATTAAACATTGACTGTTTAACTTACCTTGCATCCTGCAAATACAACATTTATCGCCTCACGTCACTCGTCCATCGTCCCACTACCTCGTCCAGCGTCTCACGTACCTTGTCCAACGTCCCACGAACCTCGTCCATCATCCTACGTACCTCATCCATCGTCACACGTACCTCGTTCATGGTTCCATGTACATCGTCGATCGTCTCACGTACCTCATTTATCGTCTCACGTACCTCATTTATCGTCTCACGTACCTCGTCCATCGTCCCACGTACCTTATTTCTTCGCCCACGTACCTTATTTATCGTCTCACGTACCTCGTCCATCTTCCCACGTACCTCGTCCATCGTCCCACGTACCTCGTCCATCGTCCCACGTACCTTGTCCATCATCCCACGAACCTCGTTCATCGTCCCGCGTACCTCGTCCATCGTCCCACGTACCTCTTCCATCGTGCCATGTCCCCCGTCCCTCCCCCGTCGCTCCTCGCTCGCTTTACTCCTCCCACGCCTCTCGCCACCTTGTCTTCTCAACCCTCGACCCGTCGACTCTGCCCCACATCACGCGTCTTTCACCACTTGCCCCTCGCCCTCCGTCTATTCTCTCACGTCCCTCGTTTGCTTGTCTCCCGTCGTTCCTCACTCGCATTTCTGCCTTCTCTCCCTCGCCCGATGCGAGTGTGCCACGCTCGCTCCTCGTCCCTCGTCCCTCGCCCTTCGCCCTTCGCCACAAGTTCTCCGTCCCTCTTGCCCTGTCCTACGTTCCATGTCACTTGTCCCTTGCCCCACTCCATTCTTCTTCGCCCATCTGTCAGTCATTCATTACAGTTCATCCGTTTTCTCTTTCCCGTTTATTTATCACCCATTACCTATTAGCGTTACTTATAACTGGCATACTAAGACCTGTAACTTATTACCCGTTACCCATCGCCCATTGACTTTTATCGCTCTTCGCCTTCCATGCTCGACGCCGAAATTCTCCCTCCCACCTTTGCACTGGACTATTCGACTTTCGTGCATCACTCACATTCTTGTATCTTAAGCTTTTTGTTTGATCTTATTGTTTCTTTCGAGAACATTATACTTCAGGCCATGTGAATTCGAACAACGAAAATATGACGGAATGCTACAGAATGATCTTAAAACGCTTCCAGGATTATTTAAAAGAATATAAATGCTAATCAACACTATGCGCATCATGTCAGCTACATGTGGATCCAAAAAACCTCCCTTGCGGTTTCACCTGTGGCTCCGATTTTCCGGTGCGTGGCAACAGGCTCCATCGCTGCCATTTGGACGTCGGCTCGAGGCCGAGACCAGGGCCAGCTCGTCTCGCGCGCCCATGTGTCGCACTTTTTGCCCGCGCCGCCCTTCGTCGAAGCGCCGAGGGGCTTGCCGCTCGGCGCCGCAACTCCTGGGGCTGCGCGCCACCCACGTGGCCCGGCCCGCCTCGCCCCACCGCGCTCCTCCCCGGCCCCCTCCCACCCCACGGCTCCGCCTCGCTACGCCCCGCCTAACCCCGCTCTGCCCCGTTCCGCTCCGGCCCGCTCCTGCCCGCTCCGCCCCGCTCCGCCCCGCTCCGCCCCGCTCCGCCCCGCTCCGCCCCGCTCCGCCCCGCTCCGCCCCGCTCCGCCCCGCTCCGCCCCGCTCCGCCCAGCTCCGCCCCGCTCCGCCCCGCTCCGCCCCGCTCCGCCCCGCTCCGCCCCGCTCCGCCCCGCTCCGCCCCGCTCCGCCCCGCGTTCCACACCACCCCGCCGGCTCGCTCCGCCCCGCCCTACCGCCCCGCTCCGTCCCGCCCCACCCAGCCTCGCCTCGCCTCGCAATGCGACGCCCCGCTCCGCCTCGCCCTGCCCCGCCCCTCCACCGCTTCGCACTGTTTCGTCCCGACCCCGCCCACTCTTCCCCACCCCGCCACGCCCCTCTGCCTTCTGCGAATGATAAAAATGCACTTAGACGCTCCCTCAGCCCGTCCTCCAGGAATTGGCGGCGCCCCTTTTCGTCTCCCTCCGGAGGGGAGTGGGACCCTTTCATTTCATTTCACTTCACTTCCCCCTACATGGGACTACGCACACTCGAATGTTGTGTGCCCCATTAACTTAATGGCGACCACACGTGGAATAATGTCCTGTACTCGGGGACGTCTCTTCCTTCTTGATTTTGCTCTCTGCCATCTAATTAATTTTGAGAAGCGTTCCTCTCCTTTAGTCCATGTTCAACCGTGAACTAGCGAGTTGGCCAAAACTAACCAGAGAGTATTTTAATTTTTAACTAAAAAGTCGTTTAACTAAAAAAAATTGACGTTCTTTCAACTTTTTGCAGAGTTTCAAACTCTATTATACTTTCCCTTATTTCAGTAAACAGAATATTAGTTTAACTGCTGTCATACATTTAACAAGAACAATGTGGTACAAAGTGCTGAAAGTAAAGATATGCATTACTTTATCAATTTTAAAAATTGGGCCTGTAATATTTAGTTCATTCGCTATTTCTATAAATACAGGGTCAAGCATGTAACGGAAGCATCTTTTGAACGATTGAAGTACGAGAGGTGAGAGAAAGCAGCTACAATTATAATTTTTAACACTTGTCTTTTACAAAATTCAACTTTGTTTTTCAAATAGACACATACGAAATTTTGAGCCTATCATGACGGCCGTAAATAGACGATAATTCAATGGCGTTATAAATTAGATCGCACTTTCCGAGGAATGTTTAGATTTTTGCTGCTGATGACCAACGGACGTTTGGTCACATTCTAATCAGTGTGATCAGATCGTGTGAGCAGTCAAAGCACGTGGTACCACTTTTTCAAAGTGCTCTGGAGAACTGAATGTTATCTTATCACACTGAGTGAGAGCCACATTACAACGATTTCTTAAAAGCGGTAGATAATTTAATCGAGTGAACTGTATTTTTAATTCTTCATGATAATCCTTATTAACCTTAATAACCTTTTCATCATCGGTATAAAATGGCTAGGAATAAAATTGTTGTTTTACACTAATTCAATATAATAGAGGTGATTTTCACACGTACACTTACTGCTTATTCTAGACAATTTATTGATACCTTTCTTAAACTACAGATACGATGGATTATGAATTATTAGATTAATGAATTACGGGTGAAATTCATTGATGGAATAAAAACAGTAAAAACCAACGAAAACAAACGAGAACAAACATTTACCAACGAGAAAGTTTTAGGTGTTAGAATAGGTGAATAGTGTGGATTTTCCAATAATTCATATTTCAAATCCACCAGTTTTCCTTTGCCAAACACTTTTATAAGTAGGTGAATTGTCATATTAAAAAATGATTTTTTCTTTTGCAACCCAGGTCTCTTTTCACGAGTTATTTCATACACTTGAACCAGAAGACTTGCATTATACGAGCCATTAACAGTTTGCAAGACAGTGGATGAAAATTATTCATTTGGTATTCCGGAAATCACTTGCGAGAACCTTTTTAGCAGACGAAATGATAACATGAGAAAATCAGAAGAAATGGTAGGCTTTCACGACCGGAGTCAGAATCAGCGAGAGTTTTAAAGCGGTCCAAACAATGCCGTGAAAGTAGTTTTCACAGTTGCTTTCGGTCATCAGTCAAGAAATGCAGAACCCATCCTGCACAAAGATTTCTGACACTCGGTTCTTCGTGTAAAATATATCGTACACGTTCTTCTGAGATGTCTACGGTGTCAGCTATTTCAAGCGTCATTAATTGTCAACTTTCCAATACCATATTGTGCACTTTTTCGATATTTTTTCCTTGTGGTTGAAGTTTTAAGACGTCTTTCACGTTGACAATCTTCAAAAGAAGTACGACCAGGTTTAAATTGAGCAGACGAATTGTGATTGTCGAAAATGACGTAGTAGGCCCCTTATAAATTTTCATCAACATTAGATGTATGTATTGCCGATAAACACTCTAAAACAAATAATTTTAAGACGGCGTGATTTTCCAATTTCTCCAATTGAACGAAACGCAGACACCAATTCTACTTTCAGTATTTTGAATAAACTTGTCAAATGACATTGCGAAACATTTATAAACATAACAAAAACAAAAGTTAATTGCTGTCAACGCTATTTCTGTGTGAGACCAAGAAGTTTTCACTTTAACTCCGTATGTCACCTCTACTGAATTGTAGTAGAAAATGTTATTTCAGGTTTATAATTATAAGTATATATTTACAACAAAAAATAAAAAATAAAAAACAGTTTTCAAACTTTTCTCAATTAAATTTACGACCGTTTTGAGAACTTGGAATGTGTAAAAGTTCGTAAAAAACGATCGCCGATTGCCCCTAGAACGTCATGCGAGTGCGCTTTCGGGCAGAGAACTGCTGGATCTAATTTAATATACGGCAGCAGGAGGGGAAAAAACATTCAAAATTTCCGTTGGTCGTCCACTGCAAAACATTCAAAGCTTCAAAAAATATTTTCTTCTCTAACGTATGACAATTTAGTATTATTGGATTTGAGTTTTTACTACCGACATGCTATACTTAAAATATTTGTATGTTTGAATTTTCTATATAATTAATTCCAATATCTTGTAAGAAGAAGCGATCTAAAAGTTCCAAATACATGAATATATTAGACTCTTTCATAATACACCCCGTAAAACTGCATTGCAGTATCTTCAACCATTCAAAATTGAAAGAAAAAAAAACTGTGCAAAATTACGTGGTTCATTCTGTATAATGTATGAGAGCCTCAAGTTCTCATTCTTCCTCGGCAATTAAATGTCTCCTCGTCCTTCTGCGTGGCTACAAGATTTGTACACAGGGGCATTTATCTCGCGAGGAGGACGTAAGAGCTCGTCGGGTCGGTGTGCAGCGTCCGTGGGAGGAGGAGAAGGAGGAGGAGGGCGAGGACGAGGGTGAGGACGAGGATGGGGGTGGGGGCGAGGGCGAGGGCGCGGGTGAGGGCGGGGCTCAAGAGCCCCAGGGGAGCAAATAAAGCTCTAAAATTTCGCGGCGCCTATTTCCGCTATGGCGCATCAGTCGCGGATCTTGAGAATATTTGCTGCGCCCCCTTCCACCCGCCAATCCCAGCGCCGCGCGGGGCCGGGCCGCGCCAAGCTCCTTCAGAGGATTCTCCTTTCGCATTCATCGCGCGGCCCTTTTCGAAGCGTCCTCCGCGTCGGCCTCCGTCCTCACCCCGTCACTCTGGCCCCGCCCAGCCGCTCCAAGCCTCTGGCCCCTTCCTTCCCCTCGTCCCACTCCCGGCCACGCCCCCCTCCACCCCACCTGCCCCGCGCCCGCCCCAACCCCTCCCCCGCCCCACCTCGCCCCTGGCCTCTTCCAACCCCGGGACACGCCCCCCTCAACCCCACCCGCCCCGCGCCCGCCTTTCCTTTCGGGGCTTTTGAGGCGGCGGAGGCGGCGGCGGCGCTCCCGATTGCCGTTCTGCTTTGGGCGTCGTCGGCTGCGCTTGGGCAAACAGCCGCCCCCGGGGCCCGGATTGAACGGCCCCCGCCCGCCCCCCGGCCCCGAGGGGATCGAGGGCGAGCGCCGAGAGGTGGGGGGAGGGGCCGCCCTTCGACAGGCGCTTCACGCGACGCCCCGCGCGCCCACCGCCTACCGCCCACCGCCCACCGCCCACCGCCCACCGCCCACCGCCCACCGCCCACCGCCCACCGCCCACCGCCCACCGCCAACCGCCCACCGCCCACCGCCCACCGCCAACCGCCCACCGCCCACCGCCCACTGCCCACAGCCCACCGCCCACCCACCACCGCCCACCGCCCACTGCCCACTGCCCACCGCCCACTGCCCACCGCCCACCGCCCACCGCCCACCGCCCACCGCCCACCGCCCACCGCCCACCGCCCACCGCCAACCGCCCACCGCCCACCGCCCACCGCCAACCGCCCACCGCCCACCGCCCACTGCCGCCCACATCGCCCACCGCCGCCCGCCGCCCACCGCCCACCGCCGCCCACCGCCCACCGCCCACCGCCCACCGCCCGCCGCCGCGCGGCGAACCGTTTGCGCGCCCGGGAGGCGCCTCCGACCCGGGGGCTGTGCGGGCACTTTTCCATCATGCTGGAGACTAGCTTAGCCGGAAGCCCCCGGCGGGGATTTTCATTTTAAAACATTTTCGTTGTGCCCATCGGAGAAGACGTCTACGTTCACAATTTGATGCCTACATCATAGAAACCAATAAGAATTTCAATAGATTTTTAAATCGTCCCGATAAAGGCTTTGAATATTAAGCCAAAATCTCAGGTAAAACGTGCATTAATGATTAGCATAATATTTGAAAATTTTTAAGATTGTCAGTTTAAGTTTGTGTGCAATAGATATGGTAATTAAAAAATAAATGTAATGTATAATTCAAAAGGCACGGAAAAAATAGACACGAGGAAATCGATTTTTCATTCTTCTCAACTGAGAAATAATTATTTTAAACCTGTTACGTGTCAAGAATTGTTTTAAATTTCTAATCAACAACAAGTGGATGTAAAATTTAATATATTTTCCATGAAATTCAATAACATTCCTGTTTCGTCGCTCCGTCAAGAGGAAACATTCCCAGAAACTGACTGTCGAAAACACGAATTTGTCATCTGTGAATACATACTAGAAAAATTTTTGCATTTTAAGTTTTTGTTCATTTTTGAAACAGTAAACTGGTGGCAAACTGGCACATAGAAGTGCTTGTAACTTTCCTGGCCTCTTACCCGCTCGCCTCCAGCTCCAGCAACGCTTCGTCTCTACTCCCCACCGCGACCCTCCCGCCCGCACTCACCACACAGCCATCATGCCCTGCCCGCCCTGCCAGTTCCCCCTCCCCGCTGCGCGTTTTTGTCCCCGCCGGCCCCTCCCCTCCCCTCCCCTCCCCCCGCCCCTGCCGCCGTCATTGCTCGTCTGCGCCGCGTCGTTTTTTGCCAACGGTCGCCTCCCCACGCCGATTCACTTTGTCCCTCGTCGCCACTCTAACTCCCCGCCGAACACGGGTGCTTGTAATGTTTCTTGTCGTAACAAGGCGTCCTACCTCGGAATAAAGACGTAGCACTAAAGACTGCCTCCTCAGCGCACACTGCCGCACACATGAATCCTTCTGCGCATACTTCCTTCGTATTTTCCGCTCTGTTGACATCTTGGATTAGTCTCCTTCTCCCCCTTGAATTTTATTTGACAAAAAAATATGGATCCATTCTTTCAACACGTTTCTTGTTATTAAACCAAATGCAGCATTTCACTTCTTTCCTTTTATATTTCATGGGATGTAATAACATCCTAAATGGAAACAAATATCTAAAAATTTATATTTTCCCTTACTGAGCTATCAGAAATGAGATGGAGCGCCAAGGCAATCAAGACTGTGAAGAGGAAGGGGCGAAAGGAGATTAAAACGTTTCTGGTTTCCGAAATCATAACGCGTAAGATTTGTTCGTGATATATTAAAAGACCAGTTCCGTTCAAAGGAGAGAGACGCTCGCTTTTCTTGTCCGGAAATAACATTGGAAAAACATTTGATTGCTGCAGTCGATCGGGAATAAATATTTGCTTGTCATGAAATCCGCGAAATTCCTTTCTCGTTCTGATTGAAATTCGCCCTTCACATGCTAGCATTTCGCCATCGAAATATTTTGTAATAATGGAAGATCCCACCGAAGGAATGAATCAATTTATTTCTATTAGTCAGTAACGACTCATTGTGTTAGAAAAATATCACGTTGCTCATTACGTAGGATACAAAATTAGAAGTAAAAGAAATAGTTGTCATCAAATTTATTTTAGAAATATTTAACCGAATTTTACAATGCTTTGATTCCCCTTTAATAAATCTGACAGGATAAATACACAATTGCTGTCTACGGGTTAATCGTGTTTGCTAAATATTCCAAGTTTTTTTGCATCATTAACTTATTATGTTTATGCTTTCATTTCCTTTCTGCATTGTTTTATTTCCATTTAGACAGAAGTTGCAAATAATGAACAAGATAAAAACAAAATATCCTGTCCACGTATATACGAGTTTCAAGCTATTGCCGCAACTATTCGACTCCAAACAAATGCGCATATTTGCAGTTCGGATAAAAAATCTGAACTAAAAATGAAACTAAATAAGAAATCCTTCCGGTATCCAAGGTTTCATATTTCTTTATTAGCCTTATGAGCCTCAAGTCAACGACTGTTTCAATGATATCATGGCCTCGAAGGGACATTTCACCAAGAGATTTTATTCTGGATGAACTGTTCTCCTAAATCATCACCGCCCATCGTCGCCAATATTTGAAGACAGTTGATTTTATCTTAAGACGATTTTTATTTACAGAAGATGCTACAAAATCAAACTTCGTTATTGTTCGTGTTGTCGTTCGTGAAATCTTCTAAGATAAAAGCAGCAAAAAGGACACGGTTCGATCGGAAGATTCTGGACGACAGTCGAGAGGAATTGGGAGGTATTAAGTCACCTGTCAGGGTGAATTCGGACTTCCGTTTCGGCCTTCTGTTAGGGAGCAAAGTGAAAAAGAGAGAGCGTCCTGGGAATTGGCTGTCACATTGTGACTGCATCTGGAAAAGATACACCTATGTTGCAGCTTGTGATGGGGCTCCTTTTCTGTTTTTGTAGTTTTGAAATGATGTAATCTGTGTTCAATTTATTTCTTTAGAAACTACGAATGTATCCCTTTTAATCATGAGATTTTGCCCTAATGTTCAGTATCTGACAAAGTACCAAATAAAATTAATGAATACGTACAATACCAAATTATTAAATTTATTATTATTATTATTATTATTATTATTATTATTATTATTATTATTATTATTATATTAATACAGGTAACTGCGATGCTGATAGCCAGCTATTAGGATTTTGATTCTAGAATGCCAAAAATCGAAGTTTCTCATGAATAAATATTCTGGATTAATGTAACCATCCAGTTATTGGAAAATTCGTATTTGATAAGGAACCTGTGTGATCTTGTTTCGCCAGGTTCTCCCAAAACCTTGCTGGGGAGCTGGAAAAGGACCAAATTCATAAATAAGGTACCTTTAGTGTTAAACATCAAAAAACTCAGATAATGTCATTACAGTGTAATTTAGTTTGCAACATTTTAATTCCTTAGCGATTCACAGGGCTCTGTCTTTCCAGAGTCTGATTTCGTGGTGCTTGTGCATTACCCTCATAGATATTCATTTGATGATATTTAGAGATTAGCGAACTGGATATGACTCAATGATGCTGAATAAAATCTAGGTGAGTAAGAATAAGGGCGTGAAACACTGACTTTCTCAATAGCTTATTCTGCAGTTCCGATTCCTAACACAAAGTGAGGTTTTAGAGAGTAAAACAAAGGATTCGGCGTAAAAGATGTTTTTAATGTAGTGTGTGATCAGCTATGATCAGCTACGATCAGCTACGATCAGCTACGATCAGCTGTGTGGTAGTCAAATAGATAAATGTTAGGTTCAAATGTGTAAATTGCCCCCGATGGTTATCATTTTACGAAGTAACCCTCTTAAACGCGTCAAACCCAAACATTCTTTTGCTTCAATATCGAATGCATTTTCATGTGGGTTAACACTTTTTACCCTTGAACCCTTCAAATATCAGTTGTGTTTGATATTCGATTGACTCATTGATTAGTGTTTACGGCATGTGCGAAGATAATTAGTTCTGTAAGAGTAGTGCATGTTTTCATCACGGAAGGAGGTTGTAATATTCCTCCGCTCGATGGCAAGATACATTGTCGACCTACACGTAAACTTTTGTGGTTTTCCCCAACCAGATATCTCCTACCAGGGGGGCACTGCCCCATCCGGGACAAGTTGTATGCTCTCGACGTGTGTGCTGCATATACAATGTGTGTATGTAAGTAAGGTGTGACGATAGGAACAGGAAGGGTCTGTGTGGTCGGTGGCCCGTTTACCAGGGCATTTCTTTGACATTCGCCTGGTGTTGATCGGCGACACCACTGAACACTACCGACCAGAGTAGCAGGCCGCTAGAATTCTCCTCCAGACAGCCACTGAACTCGACCTATGTAGCGCGCGTCGAAAATCCTGCCACCGCCGGGAGTGGAGCCCCAGCACCTCCCGACCAGAGACACTGCAGTGACATCAATTGATTCCCTGAGCCACAAAAGCCGACCGTAACGTTTGAGAACATCGCTGCTCTCCTCGTCTCATTTGAATTGAAGAGACGCGCTGTGGCGCAGGTAGCATTGGCGTAATAGATTCCTGCAGCGCGGCGTGGCGCTGGCGGTGGCGCCAGGGCCGGGAGCGGCGTGTCCGCGTGCGAGGCGTGCCTGCGCGCGCACGCGTGCTGCGTGAGTGCGATTCGGCGCCGGCTGCCGCCTGCTGCGCCCGCCGCCCGCGTGACCGCGTGCGGGCGTGGGCGCCGGGGCGGTCGGCGGTGCGGGCGCGGCGCAACCGCAGCCGCGGGCGGGCGTGGGCGGCGAGCACGCGGTGCGGGAAGGGGAGATCGGGGGCGGGGAGCGAACACGGCGCGATGGGACGGTTGGGCGTACAGGCGGGCAGGGGGAGAGGGTTGTCAGTGGACGCAGCACCGGTAGAGGAGGAACGGTTGGAATATAATGGAGAGGGTGGCGTGGGCGGACAGGGGGTGAGGGTTGGGAGCGAGCGGAGAAACGGTTGGGGATAGAGTGGAGAGGATGACAGGAAGTGAGGGGTGGGAGCGAGCGGAGCAGCTCTCAGGGAGAGAATGAATGTTTGGAGGTAGAGTGGACAAGGTGGTGCCGCCGGTCAAGGAGTGAGGGTTCGGAGGGAGTAGAGCAGCAGGCGAGGACGAACGGTTGGAGTTCGATTGGAGAGGGTGGCGCGGGCAGGCAGGGGGTGAGAGTGGCGAGCGAGGGGTGCAGCGGGAGACAATGAACGGTTGGAGGTAGAGTGGAGAGAGTGGCGCGGGCGGGCAGGGGGTGAAGGTTCGGAGGGAGTGGAGCGGTGAGAGAGGAGGAACGGTTGCGGATAAAGTGGAGAAGGTGGCGAGGTGGACTGGGGGTAAGGGTTGGGAGCGAGCAGAGCAGTGGGAGAGTTGGAACGGTTAGAGATAGAGTGGAGAGGGTGTCGCGGGCGGGCAGAGGGTGAGGGTTGGGAGCAAGCCGGGCATCGGGAGGAGAGGAACGGTTGGGGATAGAGTGTGAGGGTAAACGGTGAAACAGGGAGGGAGGAGGGAGGTACAGGACGAAGCAGGAATGAGGAACATAGAGGAGAGGAGAGGAGGGGGTTGGGAGAGGAGTGTGGGGGCGAAGCGGTGCCGGCCGCGCCAGGTGCGGTGCGCTTTGCCATTGTTTCCATCTGTCGCAGTTGGCAGCGCCGGCGTGTTCATTACGCGGAGCGCTGCGCGTCTGTTTCCGTCACAGCGGCGGCGGAGGCGGCAGCCGGCGCTGCGCGGCGCGGCTCGGCGCTCATCTGTTGTGTGACGCGAATGCGGCGGCGGCGGCGGGGGCGGCAGCGCTGCGCGCTTGTCTCTGAGCCGCGCCGCCTTTTCATGGCCGCTGCGGGAGAAGACGCCGTGTTTTGTTTTGTAAATCGGTGACGGGATTTCTTCCTACAAAGGTTTTCCTCCGCGTTTGGCGCTGCGCGGCTGTAATATTTGGGTCGAAATTTTGGGCCTTTGAGTGCCTCCGTTAGCCTCTGTGCCACGTCGCGTTTCACTTCCCGCCTGCGGTTGGGGAATTGATTGTGTGAAAGAAAATGAGATGAGGTAAATTCTAGATGTAAATCTTGTCATTGTTAATCATTGATTCATTTTTATTAATGTCAAGGCTTTTCATTGTTCTTATTATCTTTTAAGGGGATATTGTCAGAATACTTTGATTCAATGTGTATCCAGATTTCTGATTTGTTTTAAGATTTCTTCAAAACTAAACGAGGGTAAATGTAGAATAAAAACAATAAATACTTTAATAATAATAATAATAATAATAATAATAATAATAATAATAATAATAATAATAATAATAATAATAATAATGTGTAAACTTATAACGTCAGCAATGAATGTACAATATTCACACAGCAGCAATCATTAACAAAAGGTTTAGACACATACAAGAAAACCATTTATCTCCAATTAAACTAAAAGGAGGTGGTAAATGTTCTTATGGCTGCAAGTAGAACTTGTTACTCAAAGAAGTCATCTTGAATGATATAAGTGGGAAAAGCAAAAAGAAACGTTGTATGATCATTGCTGATATCAGTAATCCCTTGTGAAAACTACACGATATGATTCTGGAGACTTTCGGAGATTAAATGGTTTCATCCGATTTCTTTGAGTTCTTCATATGAATTGTGTTTCATACACATTTTTCCTAGTATCACAGACTACTGTCACAGTTTCTTTATCCTAAGACATACCAGTGGCGGTTGATGCCCCGAGACTGGAAGTTGCCTCTCCATCAAATGACGGAAATATAATTTCCAAAATTCAAAAAACGAATACATAATAAAAGTGTAAGCAAATCAAATCAATTTAAACTAAGTGAAACAAAAGCCTATATTGAAACACTACTTACATAATTTTATGCGTCGTGCCCGCACATATACACCATCGGTGCACGTGATTCTGGCTTTGACTTCCATTGGGCACTTAAGTTCGACGTCAGCATATTGCAACAAATAACATTATTTTATTTGGGAAACTTCACTACCTTGCTATATTTGGCAATAATGAAAGATCTTCGACACATATTCGTATTGAGAAAAACGTTCGCAAACCGTTGGCCAGCGGCAAACGCACTGGCTTCCGCGAGACACTAAGGGACTTCCGTCCAGAACGGCCTCCTTTACACAAAGAACTCATCCAATGTACGTTTTGAATCAACAAATCTAATATCAAATGACAACAAATTCTGCAAATATCATAAACAATGCATTGAATATCAATAATTGACTGAACTTGCGTACTTTCAAAAACAAGCGAAATTCTTAAAACTACGTTGCAGCCTGTCAGACGAACCCTGAATATGGGTATTCCCCTGAGTCTCACTCCATCGCCGCACAGCGCTCGACAGCGCCACTAGGCTGGTTACGCCACCAAAAGGCCGCGTGTTCCCCGTGTTAAAAGGAAGTACCAAAGAGTAAATGCAATAAATCTAGTAATACAGCCAAGAGCATGATGCAATTCCTGGCAAGGCACCAGATCCGAAGAGAGCGCCAGTTGAACGATCTTTGGTTTCAAAACGATTTCATATACATTGATATTGCAGCAATATCTTGAAAATTGAATGTCATTAAAAGAAAATTGTATATTTTTTAACATATTACGAGATCTTTTTCATTTTCTGGGGGTTATGCAACCGTGCAATCAAAGTACGAGTCGTCATTGTCACATACTACAAACTATCAACTTGAAACTTGAGACTAAGAAACTTTTTCACTGATCGTTCTTTCAGAAAAACGGTATTGAAAATGACAAAATGACCTATATTGTAGGTATAACGCTTCTCATTTTCTCTTCCATCATAACTTATCTTGAGCTACTCCTTTCCATTTTCTTCCTACTACACACTGTATACACACTCTTTTACACACTGTAGGTTCGGTTAGGTTAAGACAGGTTAATATACAATTGAAAAGAAGAAAGAAAAAGGTTCAGCGGTGATTGTATGCACTTCGCCTGCTGCCACCACTCCATCTCCCTTCTCCCTTCCTCCTTCACCCCCCCCCCCTCAAAGCAGATCGCGTGGGCGGCGATGGCAGCGCACTTTGCTGGCGGAAGTTGCGCAATCTGCCGGAGAGTAATTGAATGATCCGGCGGCTCGTCGCGAAGGCCGCTCTCTGCCAACTTCCGGCGCAAATGACGTTTTCTAGATAATTTTGTTGACTGGCAGCGCCGTTTATCATTTCTCTCCAAGTTGTCGCGCGCGCCGTAATGCGTTTACCGTGTTGCCTCCGCCGCCGCCGCCGCCGCCTCTTTCGCCCGCGGAAGCGCTGCCTGCAGGGCCACTTCCGGCCGTCTTCGCCTTCCGTCCATCGCCTGTTCAAACAGCGCGCGGCAGTGACTTGGCAGTCGCCGGAAGCAAAAACGGTTTCGACGTTGGCGATGGCTTCGTGATATTAACGGAGCAATATTCGTGCGGGGAGAAGATAGAAAGGAAAATGAGGTTGTCTGAGGGCGGAATTGTGAAGCTGGAAAAAAAGGCGTCATTTGTGGAAATTTGTGTTCTGGAGTATACCGAAGAATTGTTGAAGAGCTGTGCGCATTCTGCTAGAGGAAGATGAAATCTCACCTTCTTGAAAACCTTACAAGTGGAAACCTTACTATATCGCATTTCCTGATAGTACGTCTTTCAGAATATGTCCGCTACAAATTTAAGGTCGTTTCTGGCTGTAGACAATTATTTTCATATTAATTTCAAAACATTATGTAACTAGTGTAATATTTTAAAAGGTGGATAAATCGTGATTAATTAATTCCGCATCAATTCAAAACAAATAGAGTTGAATAGGAAAACTCATTTTTTACATTCTTTGCTAAATCATAAATTATAATATCCATATATCCATGTACATCAAGACCTTCTAACATCAAAGCAGTTACAATAGTATTTTCGTACATTTAGGAAATCTTACTGCCGTAAACCCTCATTAATACGAATTCCAAGGGATCGAAATAATCGGAGTTCCAGGTATAAAAATTCGTGTTATCCAAGTATTATAAATGCCCATATTATCTTAATCCCTTGCCGGGGCCGGTGTTTTGTTCATGTTAAGGCGAAATTCGTATTAAGCGAGTTCGTGCTAACGTGGGATTACTGTATTTTCCTTCATCTTTTATTTATGAATAATGACACCGTCTGGTGGGAGTTTCTGCCTGACAGGCAAACACAGTTCGTATTGTTATTACTGGGATCGATAAAAGTACGCTATAAGTATTCCTTCAAGTTATAACCTTCAAGGAGAGAGGGACAACTTAGCTATCGCATATGTGGTTTCGTGGTAGCGAAATGACAACACCGACACGAGCTCTATTTACAGTCTATTTATTTACAAGAGTTACACTATTTACAGCTCTGGGGTTACGTTCGTAATCTACCTTCGTGACTCCCACGCACACTGCTCCCCGTCCCCAGGCTAGTGCATCCTCCACCCAGACGCTTTACCGCGCCGGTGCCCTGACACCCAGTGCTACGCACTCGCAATGTCACAAGGAATTCACCTCCGCCTCCGGGGCAGCAGTTGCGTCCGCACGCAAGGCAATCTCAAAACGAACTCTTGTTCTTCTCATCTCCGCTAACCTCTTGGCCGTCACAGCATCCACCCCCCCTATCCTCCCCGAAAAGTGCGGGTGGCTTCTAGGACCACATGGCCGCTCACGGGGGGTCAGTCTCCACTGTCCTACCGCCTTGCGTCATGGGGTGACATAGCTCATCTTCCGACACACATCTCCCCCAAAAACTTTGTAATTAGCCGGCCTTTGTTCGTTCGCTCCCATGTGACCGTCAGCCTCCGGCACCTTCCAAGGAAGTTGACCATTTCGTGTAAAATATTATTTTTTGAATCTGTCAATGTCCCACAAGCAGATGCCGCCGATGCAGCAGTTCACGAGCAGATTCGCACAGTTGGTATCTAATTTTGAAGCAGATGTTCCCGACAAATACACGATTTAAACTCTGCTTCTCAAGCAGATTTATTTATTGAATTGTTTTGTACTGACTATTGAAATAATTTTCTGCGAGGAGTTTTATGGATTTTTATGATAATTAATGATAATTAAAAAATATTGACTATGGTTACCTATAAATAGTCTGACAATGAGTATGCCAAAAGACAAGAAAACAATTGTTTTCTAAAAGATAGTAAAATACACAATATTTTTTATAGTTTTTTTTAATAAGAACATGTATGAGAGAAGACATCTTTTCTTAATTCCATGATTAAAAGATGAGTCATTGATGCGTTTTCGAAATGTTTGCCTCTGACCCAGATATTCCCTCTGGAGAGCAAAAATTAATGTTCCCACTAGAAGG
Organism: Teleogryllus occipitalis; assembly: GCA_011170035.1. Lineage (NCBI taxonomy): Eukaryota > Metazoa > Arthropoda > Insecta > Orthoptera > Gryllidae > Teleogryllus > Teleogryllus occipitalis. The sequence goes on along the minus strand of BLKR01006992.1, from coordinate 6,481 downwards.
TTAATGTAGTCTTCTATTATTAGAATTCACATGTAAATTCAATGAGTACGTTATGTACAGAATTACTGGGAAGATGAGAGATTGTATCAGACCGAAGTACATACCATACCCGACCTGAAGCTAGAAGGAAATACTAGATAATGTAGACAATGGATAAATCGATTCCTTATTGCTATGTAAAGTTGAATATCAGAGAGACGGTTCAATTAGGTTGCATATCACTACTTCGAGGAAAGCACATCGTGCGTGTCCGAAGGTAATTGCTCTGGAAGCGAAAGAGTGGGCGACTGTGAGTTGCACTTGGTAATTTATGGACTCGGGTGGAGTTTCCGAAGTGACGTGACTGGAGGCGCCTTTTCCCCTCCGAGTCCGCGTCTTCCGCTCCAAATAGCGGGCGCGCGGCGCGCCCCACTGCGTAGGCGAAGCGCCCTGTTCGGGGGCTAATTATCCCCGGCGCTGGGTCACGCATCGCTCTCTTCCCGGCCCAGCCTTGACCGCCCAGAGCGCCACCGCCGCCACCCTCTGCCGCCCACGTCTTCCCCCGTGCCACCAGCTCCCCTGTCATCCCACCCTTCTTTTCCTCTGTACACCAGCTCCTCTACCATCCCCACCTCTTCCCCTTATGAGACCTCTCTGCCCCTCCCTCTGCTCCCGCCTCGCCGCCCTCGCCCCTCCCCGCCCTCGCCGCCCTCGCCGCTCCTCGCTGCCCTGCCGCCCTCCTCACCGCCCTCGCCGCGTGCCGCCCTCGGGCCGCCCCCGCTGCCGCCCCCCGCCGCCTCCTGCCGCCCTCGCCGCCCTCGCCGCCCTCGCCGCCCTCGCCGCCCTCGCCGCCCTCGCCGCCCTCGCCGCCCTCGCCGCCCTCGCCGCTCTCGCCGCTCTCGCCGCCCTCGCCGCCCTCGCCGCCCTCGCCGCTCTCGCCGCCCTCGCCGCCCTCGCCGCCCTCGCCGCCCTCGCCGCCCTCGCCGCCCTCGCCGCCCTCGCCGCCCTCACCGCCCTCGCCGCCCTTGGGCCAGCGTCCCTCACCTTTCCCCCTTACGGAACCCCGCACCCCGTGCCCCTGGCACTTCAGCAACCCGGCCGCTCCGGTCCCCTGCGCCCCGCCCCTCCCAGCTCACTTGCCTACCGGCACCTCGCCTCTCCCATCCCTTTACCTGCGACTCCTGGTCCCAACCCTTTCCGCCGTCGCCGCACCCCTGGCCACCCTCACTCCTTTCCCGGGGCTCCCGCGCCCCGCCACCTGCCGCCCTCGCCTCCCCCGTGCCCAGTTTTCCTGCTACCTCACCTCCAACCACCGGAGCACCGCCTCCGCTACCACCCCAACTCTCCCCCTTATGGGATTCTCGCCCTCCGCTTCTCCCCTCCCCTCCCACCCCATTCTGCAGTTACTTCTGCCTACCCGCGTCTCCCACGTTCCCGCGACCCACCATCCATGCCCCTCCCCCCTGCTCCCGTTTCCCACAACTTTCTCACCAAACCCGTCGCCTGTCCCGGCGACTCGCCTTCGCCATGCCGCCCCTGTCTCCCCCACGCACACACACCCATCATCCTCGTTACCCTCGCCTCCGCCGACCTTGTCCCCAACCCTTCTGTCCGCGACCCTGCGGTCCCCGACCCTGCTGTTCCCAACTTTGCTGTCCGTGACCCTGCTGTCCCCGACCTTCCTGTCCCCGACTCTGCTGTCCCCGACCCTACTGTCCCCGACCCTGCTGTCCCCGACCCTGCTGTCCCTTCCTGTCCCCGACTCTGCTGTCCCCGACCCTACTGTCCCCGACCCTGCTGTCCCTGACCCTGCTGTCCCCGACCCTGCTGTCTCCGACCCTGCTGTCTCCGACCCTGCTGTCTCCGACCCTGCTGTCCCCGACCTTACTGTTCCCGACCCTGCTGTCCCCGACCCTGCTGTCCCCAACCCTGTTGTCCCCGACCCTGCTGTCAAAGACCCTGCTGTCAAAGACCCTGCTGTCAAAGACCCTGCTGTCAAAGACCCTGCTGTCAAAGACCCTTCTGTCTCCGACCCTGCAGTCCCCGACCCTACTGTTCCAGACCCTGCTGTCCCCGACCCTGCAGTTCCGACCCAGCTGCTTGCATCTCTCCCTTGCTCCCTCCATCAACCACGTGACTGCTGCAACCGCCACCACCACCACCACCACCACCGCCGCCGCCATCGCGACGCCCAGGCCCCTCTGCCCGCCCTCGCAGTGGATCGCGTGTCTCGCAAATTGCGCGACCTTCCTCGTCGCTTGTTCGCTTTCGGGCATGGCGTTCGTTATACCTTATCCGGACAGGACTCGAGTTTCCAAACACTTCAACCTGAACGTGTCCCGCGCGTTCAGTTACGGTTACGTAATTCCGACTGTAGAAGCTTTGTTCCGTGGAAGAGTTCTCTGTCTCTCTTTAGGATCTGACCTTTGTACTCCGATCACTTCACGGAAAATACTAGAAGCGCTAATCTCACAAAAATCTACCATTTCTCATGATGACTTCATTTTTTTGCAGCTAATATGGTGTGAAAAGAAGCGTTACAGAAAAAAGTGTTAGTCTATTGAAAATGTATTTGGTAGACACCCTACCATCGGTTAACATTTTGCAATTTCCTTATAAATAAATATCTAATGCAGATGCGCTAAAAGTTCGAGTGAGAGTTGTGCCTCCTACATGACCAACGGTTACCGGCGGACAGCTCACTATAATTTTTGCTTAAGTCGTTTAACTTGGTCCTGTCACGCATTCGATGTGAGAAAGTTAATGCTCTAACGACTTGCTGAAAATCACCTTGTGTGGCGGGTTGGGAACTGGTATATGTTTACGAATCATCAAATTTTTAAAATTTAATATTCTTAAATTTCTTACATAAATAGATGAAAGTGCGCGAATTAATATGATAAAAGTTCGGTTTTCATTAAATCTGAATTTCCGAAAATTGAAAAGGTACAGCTGTTATTCGAAACTTTCTTACCCTTTTATTAGTGAAACTAGATGTTTTTTTCTTAATAGTCCCTCTTCGATAATTATTTCAAAAGAATAATAGTGTTATCGTCATTTTTAATTAAATCATATCAATTTTTCAAAACTACATTAACATTGTTTTTCAAAAATTGCTTCACATTTTTGCTGTAAACTTTTTTCTACGAATAGAGATTAATGAAACAAATTCTACGAATAAAGAATTTACAATTCTCATGTTATTATTGCAATTTGAGAGTTTGTCAAAAATTAGACCTACACTATTTTCTTTCAAGTTCTTTGTTATATACCAGAGAAAAATGAAAAAAATTTGAGATGTTTTTGCAAATATAATTATTTAAAATTTACTTTTTCTTGACGCGCCTTTTGCTCTGTCAAGGAAAAAAACAAAAGTTATGTGTTAATTTTTTTTAAATTTAAATGTTGAGTCGTCATGAAAAATAGCGCAAACAATCAAAATATCTGTGTCAAATTAAAATGGCCGCGACGTGAGTCAGATCTATTGGGGAATGTGAATTTGGTGAAAATCCTGCTTACCGTTTAGCAGGTAGCGTTGCTCACACAGACGGACAGACAGACCCTTTGCCGTTAATCGATTTTTCAACATCAAGGACCCACCAAACTTGGTTTCGACTACACAGCGCGTTAGAATAACTATTTTACTTCATACATAGGAACAACACTTACGCTCTTTTTCGTTACCAGAGTCTGGCAATGAGAGTTCATCTGTCAAAAAATGGAAGTTTTACCCGCAGCATAACGCTTTCTGTATTCTGCGCAAGCAGTAGGTGAGAAAGTAACTAGAGCCAGATGGGCAGGGGTTTTCTTCAATTTGGAAAAGATCGTACGTGTGATTTAGGCGCTAGTAGTGTTCACAAACGGACGAACGGAGAGGCAGACGGACGGACGTTTTGGGAAAAAACAACACTTTTTCGATATCAGGGGATCGCCAAACGTGTATTTCCGTTGAAATCTCGAAATCCATTTTCCGCAGCATTACATAACTTTCTCTATACTACGTATATAACTCCCGTATATACGTATGTATACGAGAAAGTAACAAGTATGCAGAAGAGAAAGAAGGAGATAAGGAGAATAAAAAAGAAGAAGAGAAAGAAGAGAGTCAATAATATTTAATAATTTCGGCAGGTGGTCCAATATTGTTGATTGCGAGTGCGGCGCAGGCGTCGTCCAGACGACAGGGCGATTATCGGGGCCCCGGCGCGGGCTGCGGGCGAGCGGTGGCGGAGGTCACGGGGCCTCTCGCAGGCCGCTTGCCAGGGCCTTTTTTGCGGCGGCGCTCCCAACTAGCGCTTCTCCGCCGCAGCGGCCAGCAAAAAGCGGTGGCGGCCCCGCGCGGCCCGGCACGACGGCCTCGCAGTCACTGCGTTCGCTCGCACGGAATCAGGCAACGCCCCCTTCCTCCTCCTCGGCCATGGAGTCAGTAGGGGGCACATTGTGGGGACCAAAACCATCCCCAGAAATGATCAATAATATGCTTTTTTATTCATTTTTAAATGCCCTAAAAGCAAAAAAAAAAAAAAAAAAAAATTACGTACATAATTTGATCACAGTTCAGGCCGGGAGAGGATCACAGTTCAGGCCGGGAGAGGTGGCTCAGTGCATCAACTGATGTCACTGCATTGCGTCTCATCGGGAAGTCCTAGGTTCGAGTCTCGACGCCAGCAGGATTTTCGACACTAGCTTTTCAGCTACGTCGAATTAAGTCGCTTCTGGAGGAGAAATCTGGGGGCCGGCTGCTCTGATCGGTAGTTTTCCGTGCTTTCCCCGATCAACACCAGGCGAATGTCGGAGTAGTACCGTAACATACGGGCCACGGACCGCACGCGGTCTTTTCTTCCTCTTTCATGTCCTACCCTCGCCCCTTACACACACACTTACACTTACATGCTCTACACTACAACACATCCTGGGAGACCGGTCGGGGACTTAGAACTTGTCCCGGTTGGGGTTGTTCCCCGATGGTGGGAGATACCTGGATGGCGAAAACTCCGCTAGTCGACGGTAGTTCGGCGCCGGATCACGCCTTCCAGTGGGGGAAGATCACCGCCACATCCCGATGAAAAACATGCACTACACTTACGGGACTAATGACCCGAGTAGTTGACACGCGCGGAATTACTAACAATCAATCGATCCATAAAATGCTTTTTACATTTTCTTAAATGCCCAGAAAGCAAACAAAAATTACGTAAAAATTTGATCAAATCCAGTTCATATTGACAACACTAGCTGTTGAATTATATTACTGATGTAATCAAAGCTTCTTCTTTTCATTCAGAAAACTTGGCTTCCAGACGTTTGGTTTGGACAGTTCTTTATCACGAAATCTCTGACTTAAGGTATCCCGAAATCGACCGACCCGACAGTGGCGCTGTTTATCGAACCTTCATATCACATACAAGGGCTGACATTACACGTTCTGAGCGAAGAAATCGAATAGGCTACTCTGGAATTATGTGGAGAACATTTGTCGCAACGAATAAATATTAATTGAAACAAGTATCATTAAAGTGAAATGAAATTGACGAAATCGGCGAAAATGCTTTAAAAACGACAAAGTAAACAATTACTAATTAGTCGTAATTGAAGAATAATGCAAAAATTATCATATGAAAATGGGACATTTCCTTTTGTTATAACATAAAATTAATGTCTATACTAGAAATCTTTGTTCTAAAGTGAAAAAAATGACATTTCATTAAAATCCGTCCCAAAGTGGAAAAAATGACATTTCACTAAAATCTGATTGTGATGGTGATCAGGCACGGCATTCAGTATCGGCAAATGGTGATCAGGCACGGCATTCAGTATCTTCAGACAGGAGCCGATTGACATGGCTCAGGGTGACAACTGTTGCCACTGCAGTGCCTCTGACTGAGAGGCCTACGGATTTGAGACCCGATGGTAGTGGAATTTCGGCGTTGCGCGGTCGAATTCAATCCCTCGCTATCTGGAGAAGAATTCTAGCGGTCGGATGCCCTAGTCGATAGTTCTGTGGGGTTGCTCCCGTCAATTCCAGGTGAATACCGGAGCGGTACCTTAACAAGCGGACCGCGCGCGATCTTTGCTTCTTCATCCTCGTCCTTTCCTTACCCGCATACACAGACACACACATATACATACATGTACTACCTTACTATTCATATCTGGAGGCCAGTCGGAAACTTCTTCTTCTAAACATTTTAGAAGCATTATTACATTTGTGTTCTAATAACTGTTATTTTGGCATTAATATAATTTACGTTAAATTTGACTTTTGACAAAATTGAGAAATGTAATTAAACTTAAAAGGAAATAAAAATGTTATAATTGAAATTAAACAGAATTTACATTGATCTAAATTATTTTTCTAACTTTGCTGAGAGCGTACACTATTGCAGAACCAGTTTCCGCAGTAGATGAGATGGGGAAGGAAAGCACGGCACTAAAAGTTACCACCCCGGGTGACACCGCGTCTAGCGATGCCTCTAAGGAAACGTGTCGTAGGGTGGCATGG